>NW_019293918.1:0-30171 GCF_000500325.1 Leptinotarsa decemlineata
ACAAAAATGAAAAATAAAAATTGAAAGATTCCAAACCAAGTTACGTCACGACGTTTCGATTGTTAGTATCCACAATCGTCTTCGGGTGATAACTGTTATCACAGTTATTACACGAAACATAGGTAACCACTTCCAAACAAACATTTATTGGTAATGTTTTTACTCCACCAAGTATTGATGGCTGTACCAGAGAGTGATATACAGTTCAAATTCGATCCTCACCGTTGGGATCTCGGAAACTATGAGAGATACGAAGATGGTTGAATCAGGAAAAAGTTGCGTAATTCCGAGTATATCAGGAGATATCCGGAAAAATCAGAAATTTCGGAAAATGGTTTTTATTTTTTTCTGGCTCTATTTTATGGAGGATTCGAAAATAAATTGTACCTCCACATTGCCACTTTTTCCCTGCTACATAGTAGTGTTTTCAGATTTGATATCCGACGTTTCATCTTCCGGCCACCATCATCAACTTTATTTTTTCTTACCGCCGCTACATTGGATCCTTTCTATTTTGAATAGAACCAGATGTTATCTTTTCAATGATGTATCATAAGTTATCATTCTTTTTCAAAAAATTGGAGATAATCAACCGAAATATTTAGAGCATAAACAACCCCAAGCAGTTCCGAGAAATTCGACTTCAAATTCAAGTGAGATTTAGTATTAACGTTTGGGCAGGAATTTACCAAGATAGAATTTTGGGTCCTCATTTATTTGACGGAATTCTGAATGGAAAAACCTATCACCAATTTTTAATGTCGATTTTTGAAGACTATTTGGATGATCTACTTCGGCTAACTATAACAACATCTGGTTTCAACATGATGGTGCTCCACCGCACACTACCAGACGAGTATCTAATTACCTGACTGAAAGGTTTGGTGATAAATGGATAGGGAATAATGGTAAGGTGGCCAGCAAGGGCTCCAGACTTAAGTGTTATGGATACATACTCATGGGATACACTGAAAAATAGAGTTTATGGTCAGAGGGAATATCAAAATACTGAGGACCTTCAACACAGCATTGTTAGAAAGTTCGTAAGATTGAGGAGGAGGAAAATTAATCGTGCAGTGAATAACATTCGAAGAAGGGAACAGTTGTGTTATCATGAACAAGGTCAGCATTTTGAGCATTTGCTGTGATTTACTTTTGTCTTTACATTTTAGTTGGTTATTGTTATTTGTTCAAAGTTCTATTTTCATTGAAGAGGACACAATGTCTAATTTACCTCATACACACCTCATTTATCAAATTTTGATAGTTAATTCTCTCTCCGTATTTTTTCATTGGCTTTTCAAACGAAGCAAACTCGGTGAGATTTTGATCCAATGACTTGAACATAGTTCGATGTGGTTGTCGTCTTTCAGAATACAAGTTTAAATACATTTCCGATGTCTTAACACTGTTTCTATCGTATTTGTAATAAATTTGTATCATATCTTTTTTTCTGTGGAAGCCATTTTTTGCCAAAAATTGAATGACTTGTACAATAACAAAATGTCATCTAGCGTAACAAATCGTAAGTCAAATTTAGAAACATTAAAGTCAAAGCCCATTATGATAAATTTTTTTTTCAATATCTCCAATTTTTCGAAAAACAATGATAACTTATGATACATCATTGAAAAGGTAAAATCTGGTTCTATTCAGAACAGAAAGAATCCAATGTAGGGCCAATAAGAAAAAATAAAGTTGATGAAGGTGGCCGGAAGATGAAACGTCAGATAGCAAATCTGAAAACAATATTATGTAGCAGAGAAAAAGTGGCAATGTTAAAAGGGAGCAAAAAAAATAAAAACCATTTAAAGAAATTTTTGTTTTTGCTGGATATCTCCGGATATACCTGGAATTTCAGAACTTTCTCAATGGCATATTGTTTAGTCAGGTAAATGCGTAACTTTATTCCGATTTAATCATCTTCATATCTCTCATAGTTTCCGAGATTCCAATGGTGAGGATCGAATTTGAAACACCCTGTTTATGTACTAAGTAAATTCATACTTTGATTCAAAATCGAATAATTCGCCTCTTCCAACATATCTGTGGATATAAAGATCCATCGTAGTATTAGCCAGATCATACTGTGTGGAAACAGTTGGGCGATGTNAGTTGAACTATTCAATACTGAAATTGAATAACTTGAGAAAAGCTTAGGTTATTACTTGAATTGTATGTATTATTAATATGATAATGTAAGGATAGGTTATTTATGAATGAAATCATTTACTGATTATTTTGTGTATGTATATAAAATATAGTTCCCATAAGCCCATTTTTACTTTTGTAGGATTGAATAGTGATACTATTAGTGTACATACACAAAATTTGTATCATTTTAAAGCCACGTTTCACATAATAAAAGGATATTGCGTACTTGTTGGTTAGATTTTTATAATACTGTTAACCGAATATGTGTGTCGCACTCTGAACACTGAGCATCTGTATGACGAGAGAGGAGGAGTCTGCCTTCCGTTGACGTAAGCGTGAGAGAGGTAAGTCAGGCAGACTGACGCTGTTACACGTTGGGTAACAAAGCGGTTTACACTCCCATAAGAAGTTATCACTTCAAATACTGTGATTGTTAAACTTTCGGGAGGTCAGTAAATTGGCCCAAACTTTCCGATCCATTAACTAATCTTTCAACACATGGGCTGCAAAGTTCCGGGCCTAAGAAAGAAAAGACGTTTTTTTTGTTCAAAATTGCCTATATTCATCAACGTTATCCCCACTAAGAGCCACATAATCATTCCAGTGTCGCTCTAATATTTCCATACCACTTTTGTAGAACGATTCACCTTTTGCTTCAGAATAGGTCTCAGTTTCAAGGTTAACTCCTTCATTCGAGCGGAGGGTCTTACCGTTGAGCATTTTATTGAGGTTTTCGAATAACCATTAGTCGCTGGGAGCAAAATATGGCGAATATGGTATATGCAGGAGCACTTCAAAGAACATTTCATGCAATTTTGCCATCGTTTTCATGCAGTTGCGAAACTGCATTGTCTTTATGAAGCAGCATTTTTTTTCCTCCAAATGTGGTCGTTTTTTTTTTGAGCAATTTTGGCCTTCAAACGCTCCAATAATACTACATAATATTCACTATTCATGGTATTTGCCTTCTCAAGATAATTTATGAATATTACACCCCACACATCCCAAAATACCAATGCCATAACTTTTCCAGCCGATTGTTGTGCTTTCGGACGCTTTGGACGAGGTTTACCAATTGCTCTCCACTCAGATGACGATAGTTTTGACACCGGAGTGAAGTGATGGATCCATGTTCCATTCATTGTCACATATCGACGCGAAATTTCCGGTTCGTTATGTTTGAACATTACCAAACTCAGCTCAGAATCATCAGGACATTGTTTTTTTGGTCAACAGTAAGCTCGCGTGGCACCCACTTTGAACAGAGCTTTCTCGCACTCAAATTCTCATGCAAAATAAAGCCAACACGTTCCTTTGATATCTTTACATTTCAACAATGGCAGCAAACTCACACAACTTCAATTCTCGATCATTCAAAACGATTACGTGGATCTTTTCTCTAGTGTTAATGCTTCATTTGGACGTCCACTGCGTTCTGCATCATCAGTTTCTCTACGACCACGTTTGAAGTCAGCAAACCAATGTTTATTTGTTGTTTCTGATGGAGCAAAGTCCTCATAATACTTTTCAAGCCACTGTTTCGCTTGAACGGTATTTTTTTCATCAAGAAGTAGGGTAAAATTTAAACATGAAATTGTTTTTGAACCATTGTTTTGAGAATAACAAAAGCAGTGTCACTCTCAGCATAATAACTCACAAACTTATTAGTAGGATATCATAAACAGCAAACTCATCTTCATTTCAGACAGGTTGGAGCTTAGCTCCCTTACCCTTTTCTCTGATTTTCGTCAGAGAAACAAATGGGGTCATGAATAAGGAGATGTTGGCGGTATGAAAGTCCTAAGACATCAGTACCACCCTTCACGAGGTACCCCTACCTGGGGTGGGATGGGATGAATGAAAAATTTCTTCGTCCGTTAACGGGGGACATGAGGGCCTCATTCGACATAGTGTCGAGGCCTTCTATATCGGGAGGGGTCGTTTACAGCATAATCTATAGCTTTCCTAACTAACGGATTCTCGTGAGTTTCTGCAGTATCAAAAACTCGCCGATTCCTCGACTGAATGGACTGTTAAATCTATGCGGATGGCTTCATTCCTCACGAACCACAGAGCATTTACAATCATCCGTATTAGCTTATTTTGTAATCCCTCCAAAATGGAGATGTTGGACGGAGCTGCTTGTCCCCAGACGCCTGGAGCATACATGATGACAGGCTTGAACATCGTATTGTAGATGGTATTCTTGTTATTCAAGCTCATTTTAGATTTTCTGTTGATCAGAACAGACTTGCAATCCGACCCTCGAGCTTTGATTTGACGCACATAATGTGCGGGTTCCAAGTGAACCTACGGTCTATTAGAAGGCCGAGTACTTTACCCGTGCCTGCCAGTCAAAATCTCCCTTCCAGAGATTCTCACTTTTCTGGCCGAAAAAGATAGCGATCTTCCTATGGTTATTGCCTGAGTCTTGTCCGGGTTTACTCGGATCTTCAAATCGAGGTACCAGCGCTCGAGGTCGTCCAATGCACGTTGCATATAGACGACGCCGAGCTCTCGACCCATGGCAGACGAGAGAGGAGCCGTGTCATCGGCGTATAGGGATATCTTCACACGTTTGGACCTTGGGAGATCACTGGTGTAAAGAGAATACAGCGTCGGATACAACAGCGAGGATCTCTCTGTTGTCAGACAGAGAGCCCTCTACTCTAACATGAAATGTTCTGTCTTTCAGGAAAGACCCAATTCACCGGATTAGGCCCCGAGGCAGGTCGAACGCATCTAGTTTGTGCAGAAGGCCTTTGTGTCATACTCGGTCAAAGGCCTTCGAGATGTCTAATGGTACAATGTGTACTTTCTTATTTGTATTTAGCTCATGGATGGTGTTTTCGACCAGCCTTAGAGCCTGTAACTCAGTGGAGTGTTCTCTCCTGAAGCCAAATTGTTCATCAGGCAGAACATTTCGGTCCTCACTCTTCATTGAGCCTTTGGAGAACAACTTTTTCAGCCAGCTTAGCCGCCGACGAGAGTAGGCTGATCGGGCGATAGTTCTGTGGAAACAGCGAGTTTTGACCCTGTTTTGGGATCATGACGACGATCGCATGCTTCCACCTTCTGGGGAAGTATCTAAGGGCCAATGAACTTTTTTTAATGAACAGTAAGTTCTCGACGCAATTTTCCGGGAGCCTCTTCAACAACCTATTGGTTATTGAGTCGACCCCCGGAGCTTTCTTGGCCTTTGCGGCCCTGATGTATCCCTTCAGCTCTTCCACAGAAGCTGGAAGGATGTCATCATCCTCCCTGAGGATTCGGTGAACCTAGTCTTCCAACAGCATATCGCGGTCGATGTCGTCATCATCGTCAACGTTAAGCTGAAACTGACGTTCCATCGTGTCAGCATAAACCAGAATGTCATCGTCATTTCATCCAGGTTTGGAGACCAGCTTCCCTACCCTTTTGGCTGATTGTTGGTCTTGAGAGGGACCAATGGGTTCATGACTGATTGGTGACGGCATGAAGTCCTTAGACATCAGTGCCGCCCTTCACGGGATACCCCTACCTGGCTGGGGTGGGATGGATGAAAAAGTTATTCATCCGTTAACGGGGGACATGAGGGCCTCATTCGACAGAGTATCGGGGCCTTCTATATCGGGAGGGGTCGTCTGCAGCATAATCTGTGGCTTCCCTAACTAACGTGTGTCAGCATAACATTTCAACAGCTTCCTTTTGAAGGTAAGTACTAACTGAAAAAAGTGGTGAATGTAATAAGCGCCATCTATGTGTTAGGATTGAGACTTCTTAGCACAGGTAGCAGAATCATGATGCGACTAATGCAGCAGACCTTGAATATTATGGTCCGAGAAAGGAAGAAACAAAAGCCAATGAAATCAATAATGATAGAATTCTCCAAAAGGACCAAGATAGAATGCCTGGAACCTCATAAACATATGAATGAAAGAGAAGAAATGCAATGAATTGAAATGCAATATATACGAGGTCCGACTAATAAATAATGGGACTGCACGCCTAGAATGCGCCCTAGAGGGGTGGGAAAAAAACGAGTAGTGCGTTGGGAATCTGGAAATCTTCTCTATTCAGTACCAAAACACATTTTTGTCACTATTATAGTATTTGTGCTGTGGCTGTTTGAAATGAACCTATTTTTTTCTCGTGCCAAAATCCATGTGTGACAAAAAACAGGAGCAACGTATCAATCTCAAATTTCTCTTTAAATTGAAAAAAAAACTTCCTGAGTGCTATGAATTGTTGCAAGAGGCCAATAGGTACAATTCTCTATCTCGTGCGCGAGTTTTTGAGTGGTGTAAGCACTTCAGTAAGAACCAAGATAGCAAGAAAGTCCAAATCAAAATTCAAAGCAATATTGGTCGTTTTTCTCGACATTCACGGTATTATAATGAGTTCTAGAGGGTCAGACTGTTAACCAAACTTATTATTTGTCAGTTTTGGCAACACTGCGAGAACAAGTTCGTAAGAAACGGCCCGAGTTGTGGAATATCAACTTGTAGATTTTGCACCAGGACAACGCACCTGCCCATAACGCTCTTTCTGTGAAGCGGTATTTGGCCGATAAACGCACTCTAGTGCTCGAACACGCGCCGTACTCGCCAGATTTGGCACCGTGCAACTTTTTTTCGTTTCCGAAGATAAAATCTGCTTTTAAAGGGACCCGATTTGAGTCGGCGTAAGCGGTAAAGCAAAAAACGGCAGGGCTCTTAAAGGCCCTCACCAAAGACTTTCAGCACTGTTTCGATCAATGGAAAAAAAGTATGGAGAGGTGTGTGGCGAAGGGAGGGGAGTATGTTGAAGGGAAGCATTCGATTGTAGAATGATTTGTATAATATAACCCTTTTTCATAACCAGTCTCGTTATTTTATAGCCGGACGTCGTATATTATTTATTCCACGTTACTACTCCTTTAGTTTCTCCATATGTTGGTTTTCATCATGGACTCCAATGATAGTGATAATGAATAGCACTATAATAAATCTTGACGTTTGAAAAATATAGCTAGTAATAGAATAAGATAACTTCAAATAGTCAATCTTCACTCTAATCGAAATTCAGTCTACTCATAGTATCTAGTTCAATATTTGTAGATATTTTCAAGAACAGCTCATAGTTGTTCAGTGAGCGTGAATTCAAAAGGGCACAAGGAGATTGCCAGGCTCACAAGCTAGGTATTCATTTTGATACCCGAACAAGGCATTGTTGTAAAGTGTCCAAACTCACGTAATCTCAGCCAACTGGATCATCCCGATTCACCTTCACACCACAGTCTGGAATAATTCAATATTCTGTGTTTACACGTTGTTATCAAGAAGTAAATTGAATGCTTGTGGGGCGCCGATTAGTAACAGCCGGTTTATGAAGCTGCTCGGCCGTTGTTTAATTCATAAAAGTCAATCCCAAATCATACAAAACAATTGAAAAGTATGTCACGGGATTCCATGTAATGAATAGGGGCATCGGATTAACATGATGTTTTCATGAAAGAGATACGCCCGGAGTTGCGAAGTTTCCCAGTGTGAAATCCGGTGAATAAACCGGTTGGGGTGGAATTTATAATGTTTTCTGCGTCATGTTCAAAAGGGTTAAATAGTTTCGCCATTAAACTGATGATTTTAGTTTTGTTGGTATTTAGATAATTCGTCGAGCGTAAGCTATGCTTTCTTAGAATTTTCAACTGAACTTTCAAACTTGTTGAATTAATTCCATCCAGGAAATTTATATTCTCTCTCTTTTCCAAGTGTAGCTAAATAAAAGACCAATGTACCGAGTCCGATAAATTTACTAGTTGATACCACATGAAAATAATGATTAGACATTTAATGGAATTGGCCGATACTTGATGAAAATCTATAACGTATTCAAAAAACACTTCATAATAATAATAATACTCTCTCATTCCTGATCTCTCATCATCCGCGACCATGAGCATGAGCAATGCTGTGGCGAGCTATCATAGTCCGTTCAGTCTAACATTGTTTTTTCAACCAACAATACGATTGCCAACAATTCAGAAGTTGAACTACTTGGAATTGTTATGTATGACAAATTAAAATGGTCAGCGCATATTGAGCACCTAAGTAAAAAATTAAACTCATCTCTCTTCATATTACGGAAACTGAGGAGATTTGCTAACCTGGCAGTTTTGAAAACAGCCTACTTTGGTTTATCCCACTTTCACAGTAATTACGGTGTAACTCTATGGGAAAACGCTGTAGACTCTGTGGGAATGTTTACTCTCCAGCTTTACGAATAATATCTAAANACAGACTTGTGCACATTGCCACCTCTCACTTAAAAAAAAAGAAATAGATCTGTTTACAGCGCAGTGTTGTTTTTATATATAAAGTAATTTGTTTTCGAAATTATTGCCATCAAAATTCAAATTTTATTGAGCCCCAATTTTGAGAATGTCAAGTTCATGATGAATTCCAAGTACATTGTACCTCGAATGATTTTACTATACCTGTTGGGTGTTGAGATTTTATAGAATATATAAAATTTTCACTTTATTTAATTTGATCTCCTGATCAAATTTCAGTATGTTTCGTAACAATTTTTTTCATTTTCAGAACTATCGCCCGCGAACGGGCGGTTTTTCCAGTTCGAGCGTCGAAGAGCCCAATGTGGGAAGTTCGATGCAGTCCCTTCATGAGGGAGACCAGAACAAAAAACAAATAAAGCAGCGGCTCACCGCCTTCTTCGGTAACACTAAGGTAAGAAATCATTTTTATCGTTCGCGGTTAGTTGGCGATGAAATTAAATGATTTTTGGCAAAGGGAAATAAGCGGAGCTGGTTGTTGAGTTGCGGTAATGGGCAAATAAATCAAGAGAGAAAACCTAATGGAAAAATGTATTTGAAATATCGTTAGTGCTTGTCATGAGTGTATGAGTTGAATTTGTGTTTTCTACTCAACAGTAGAAAACCAAACATCAAGTCGGTAACAAGGCAAACGATTTTTTTATTAAATTTACACTTGTAACGGCCCTTCTGAACTTTGAAAATTGATAACGGCCATCTTCTTGAAGCTACATCTGTCAAATTAGTTGTCATTTATTCAGTCTGTTTTGTTGAATCACCATGAACGATCGACCGATACCCATACGTCGACGAAAGGCAAGATCTGTCGAAAACATCGCTACTCTCTGTGAGAGTGTGCAGGAGAAGCCGATGCAGTCCGTTCCGCGTCGCTCATAAGCACTCGGCCTTCCGCATCGTGACTTGACCCTGCACCCGTACAAATTTCAACTAACCCAGGAACTGAAGGTAAACGAAATGACCATCAACAACGACGTGTGTTCGCTGAATAGGTTCTGGAGCAGTGTGCAACTGACACTAATTTTCATCGAAAACTCATCTTCAGCGATGAGGGCCATTTCTGGATGAATGGGTACGTGAACAAACAGAGATGTCGAATTTCGGACGATACCAATCCGCTTGAAATCCAAGAGCGTCCAATGCATCCCCACACTGTTTGGTGTGGATTTTGGGATGGCAGCATTGAATGTCGAATTTCGGACGATACCAATCCACTTGAGATCCAAGAGCGTCCAATGCATCCCCACACTGTTTGGTGTGGATTTTGGGATGGCAGCATTGAAAAATCCATATTTCTATGAGAACGACGTTGGCCAGGTCATCCCTGTCAACGGAGAGCACTGTAGGTCGATGATTACTTACTTCCTTTGGCCTGAATTGGATGCTCTGGACATCAACGACAAGTGGTTTCAACTGGACGGAGGTACGTACCATAGCTAATGCCACATTAGATATTCTGCACGAGCGAATTGAGGGCATTGTCATATCACGTGGAGGTGATGTTAACTACCCACCGAGATCGTGCGATTTAGTCCCGTTAGACTTTTTCTTGTGGAGTTTTCTTAAGTCGCATATCTCCGCGGTTCTCAAAACCAACACAACCCATGCGATCGGTCAAATTTTGCCTGATTTATGCGGCAGATTCATGAAAACACGGAAGTTTAGAATTCGCTCCAACTTCCACCCAGAGAAGTCGAGGCGGACATTTGAACGATTTTATATTACACACATAGTGGCATCAATAGGTCTTCCAAAATAATAAAGAATTAGATGATATATCGCACAAAATTAGTTTGATTTGAATTCAAAAATAGGAAGCACCTGACTGAAGACCCTACATGATATAATGATGATCGTATCATGGGAAATTTAAAATTGTGTTGAATACCAGTTCAAATTCAATTAAATTCATTCATCTGATTACATTTTGTCATTACCTACTGTTATATAACAACATTGCACTGTCACGGATTTGGAAATAAAGCACATTCATGGTTTATGACATATTTATCTGGCCGCACACGAGTAGTGTCCTTCAAATGTGCAGTTACTGATATTTCTTCAAACCACCAGATTATTGAAAACAGTGTGTGATCTAAATTTCCAGGACTATACATTGACAACGGTCTTAAATTCAATGAACACGTCAAAAACTTGAATATTGTCCTCTGGTTGTTATGCTGTGAAGATTGCTGCGAACGTACTGGAATATTCAACTGCAAAGACAGTATACTATTCCTTCATAGAATCACATTTGCGATAAGGTTTCCTATTCTGGGATGTGTGCGGTGGTACTGTTCTTCAAAGTGTTTTTGTTTCACCAAAAAGAGCCCTGAGATACCTCTGTAAACTAAAATTTCGCGATTCGAGCAGACTTCACTTCAAACAACAAAACATAATCACGGTAGTGTCTATATTCGTACTTGATATAGTGCGTCTCATAAATGAACAAAAACAAAAATTTCATTACAGAAACGCCACCCGTCAAAGTAGGCATCTCAAACTACCATTACCATCTTCCACTCTCGTTAAGGATTCAATTATATATAGCGGCTGCAAAATATACAATCGTGTTCCGAATAATATTAAAGATATACCTACCGTCCAACGCCAGCTTCAGAAAAGCAGTAAAAAGAGTAATTTCCGATAGAACCTGTTATAGTTTAGAAGAATATTATGTAGATAGAATAGAATGATAAATAGATTAAAACTATATACTGTGATATCATATACAAACTATATACTGTGATATCATATACAGAAAGCGCCAAACGTGATGGCGAGCCTGCCCCCTACTACAGTTCTTGTAAGACATACAGAGGTCTATCATTACTTGTCCTTCAATACTTTTGGCGTTTGGCATTGTCTGAATAATTTATGTTGTTTCTGAAAAAATGTCATCACCTAAAAACAAACCAGTCATCAAGAATGTATCATTATATCACATTTCAATGGAGTGTACTACTACCTATAATACTAACTAAAATATGAAAAGAAATTACAACACCTTAATTATTGAAACTAATTATAGGTACGACATTGGCCGGCAAGGGGCTTATCGTAATTCAATAGGAATTAAGTTGGGAGAGTCTATACCTACGCGATAGCTCGCCATCACATTTGGCGCTTGCTATAGCTTCTATTGTTTGTTATATGTTGAATTTCAAATAAGTTACTGATTGTTTTTAGCCAATTCAATTTCATATCGTAGTGCCTATTTTCATACACTTATGAAATGTTATTAAATTGATTTAATTTACATTTATATATACATGCTTATAGTACACATGATGTTATTCTTTGATAACAAAACATATTTTGACTGATTGATTGATAGTCTCAAGTAAAATCTATTGTGAAAGTTGTATAATTTTCATCATGAACAGTGTTATTAATTTTCATCAAGTAACAGGTCAGTGTATTCATTAACCCCAAAAAATTCACACAGCTCAGATAATGAAACGAAAAGATAAAATTCAACAATTAGTCATCATATTATGATTGGTTAGGAGGCGAGGTGACTAAAAAATGGGCCTACCTGTTCGCTGAAACAAAATAAATATTAGCGCTCGAAGCACGATTCAATTAGGAAGAATTAAATTCAAAATGGAATATGTATATTTATTAATGAATATCTTCAATGATTACCGTCTATGAATTAAGGGTTGGCCGTTTGTGTTTTACGTGCGCTGATAGCAGATAACTGTGCACGGGTTTTAGTGAATTTTAAGGGTTGTTACGTAATTGTAATCACGTGCTTGGAGAACCTTTGCTGCTTTGAATCTACCCTGAAATCCACTGTTAGACTTCAACAGTGAAATACTCAGAAATCGTCGGTAACTAATGTCAAACAAAATAATATGTCAGTAGTGAGTAGTGACCAGTAATTGCCACAGATATGGCTTCATTTCAAATTTGGCTCAAGAGTCACTGTATTTTCTCAAAAAAAAATTGTTAGAAAAAATGTATGTATTTATATGTTCTGAGATAATGGTAATATGAAGGGGCGATATTGTAATTTTACAGGAAAACTTCATTGTCGGTTCATTGCCCGGCTATCACTGGCATCATCGGCACACTGATGGCAACGGTGCATCATAATTCGCCGTTTGTTTTTATTTCAGGTTTGTTCTGATTTTAACATTCGAAACTGTTTGGAAACAGCGCAATACATGATGCGTACAAGCAAGAAAGCTCAAACAGTTTAGGATCATTTCGCAGTCGAAACCAGAACAGAGGATTCATCAATCCTAATTTATCCTGCGCATGATCCTGACGTCCTAGAACCTAAATTTCGTAGAACCAGAACAAACCTTTTCGTCATCCGTGATCACCATTAGTGACCATTATGCTATGATGTGTGCTGTAGTCATTTTATGAATACCAACAGCCATTGTCGTATGTTGACTTGAAATTCCAACTTTGATTGAATTTGAGATTAGATTGGTGGTCTATCATATAATCTAAGAAGGGCATATCTCTATCAGTTGCAATTGAATAGTATCTCGGATTATTTGATTGTGATATTTTGTTTCATTCATTGTTCGCAAGAATGGTTTCTCCCAGTATCCAATTTATTTTTGTATTGAAATATATCAGTGACAGAAAAGAAGAAAGAACGGAAAAATAACATTCTATCATGATTTTTGGGGTAATTTTCCCTAACAACAGAAATGCAATACTCATTAACCAAGTTTGCCTCTTCATCTAATCTTCTAGATATTGGATACACTAGACCAGGGGTCTTCAAACTTTGAAGCCTTCGGGCCATAATGATTTTTTCAGTTTGTTCCAAGGGCCAATTTCTGCCCTTAACTATATTTCTAGACTAGGATAGTCGCAAAGTGCGTGACCTTAGCAAACTTACGCTTTTTTTGAATTTCAATTGTTATTGTGTATTGTGACATATAACGACATCTAGTGGCGAGTAGTGGTACTATGTACTATCTTTTTCAGCTACCCGCTAGGTGGCATTAGGCGTATTTAAATATTTGGAATTACCGCGTTGGTTCGAGAAAGTTCTGGTTCTAGCTAGTGTATTCCGATCACCTTGAGATGGCGGTAATAATTGCATATAAAAAGGCTAGCGGCGCAACTTCGAGTTAGTCTGCGTAGGAAAGGCGAAGGAAGCGAAACTGTATATTGTGAAATAAAGAAACACCCGTCAATAAAAGTATTTTGATTTGACTTATTGTGATTGGAGAACGTTCCAAGAAAAATGGAACTTTCAGTATTTTGTGATTGAGTCCAGTAATAAGGCGCTATGTTTAATTTGTAATGAAACCATAGCTGTTCTCAAAGACTATAACATTAAACAACACTATGAATCGAAACATCTTCAAAGTTACTCCAAGTATACAGGAAGTTTGCGGAAAGAAAAATGTGAAGCTTTGAAACGCGGACTCAAATCGCAGCAATCTTTTTTTACCGAAGCGAATACTCAACAAGAGTCTGCAACTCGCGCCAGCTTTCGTGTGGCTCTTGAAATCGGAAAACTTGGCAAACCATTCACCAATGGAGAAATGATAAAAGAATGCTTGATTGCAGTTGCCCAAGAAATACGCCCCGAAAAGGTGAATTTATTTAAAAGTGTCAGTTTGACAGCAAACACCGTGGCTCGGAGGGTGCAAGACATCGCATCAACCCAACTGTCTGACAAAAACGAACATCATGAGTGGTTTTCTCTAGCATTGGATGAGTCAACAGATGTGTCAGATACTGCTCAGGTGTTGATTTTTAATCGCGGAGTAGATAAAAGCTATGAAGTGAATGAAGAAATTCTTGATATTATGATATTATTCACGGCACGACAACTGGGGAAGATATTTTTAAGGGAGTTGAAAATGCCATTAATAAAAAGAACCTTCGATGGAGAAATTTAAAATCTATAACAACTGATGGAGGCAAAAATATGTATGGTAAAAATAAAGGAGTGGTTGCACTTGTGTCAAAGGCTGTAGAAAATGATGGTGGTTAGCTAATGAGCCTGATGTAGTCCTTCTCGACCACCAGAGCAAAACGATATTTGTCGTGGAATTTTCAGCTCCTGGCGAGACGAATATCGACAGAAAAGATGAGGAAAAACAGATGAAATATCGAGATTTTCTCTTCGAACTCCGCAGATTCTATCCATATCACTCTGTCAAGATGGTTGTTCTGATTACTGGAGTCCTTAGTGGAATGATGCCCTCTCTACCCTCGAAACTTAAAATCATACCGGCTTGTCGCACTAAGGCAGAAATTTTAGCCGCACAGATGCAGAAAGTTGTCATTCTTGGCTCACTGCGCTTGCTCACTGTTGTTGATACAGTGTTCCGAAGGTCGATCTTCTTTGGAAGAAAATATATACGTCCATGCCACAGTTGGCTCATGAGCAAGTGTGGATGGATTATCAGAACTGAAGTTCACGTCTTGCCAGGGTGATATTTGAAATGATCCTTCCGTTTAGTAGAAGTATCAACTGCGTTGTTCAGGAGGTTGAAGAATAACTCGTCGAGCTGATTTTATTTCTGTAAGCATGTCTTTCTGCTTGGTAATCGTCGATGACTTTGTTCGATCTGTTATATACCGATGAGATGTAATACTCCAAAACCTTCCTCTAGGTGATCACTTGATTGAATTCAGCAAGGATTTGGTGTTGGACGAAACAAAAAGTATCTGCAAAAATTTCTTTGAGGAAACTTTACTAAAAATTCGTCCGTCGTGATATTACCTAGCAGTGTAGTTGTTTTTCAGCTTACATCTGTCAGTTCCTGCTGGAGAAGCCAAGACGAAATGTTTCGAATTCATATTCAACATATTTATTTTTTTTGTCATATGTTACTCCATATGTGACATACTGGTTCTTGTCGTCAATTACACTCAACTACTATAAATGGTACATTGGACTCTCTTTCATTTGCTTTTCCTGCCGTTCGGATAAGAACTTCACATTCCGCAGTTTAATCCAATTTGTACACTAATGGAAAATTTTTGAACTGATCAGTCAAATCACTCAGACTACGTGTCATCCAGTCTCATCCATCGTTGCCTCCAGTACATTCTCAAAAGCTAAACATGCTCGTGCGATTGTCAGAGCCACACTTGCCTACTCATCATATTTGCAACAACACTCTCAATGAGATGAAACACCCAAAAATAGGACTCCAAAAAAATTGATCTCATTTGTCCCTTACATTCAGATCAGGAATCAGAACCCTCCAATGTTCTTTTCATTCACGGAAAGAAATATTCAAGGGTTTTCTTTCCGTGGTTTCGTAATGCGATAAATAACTTTTATGGGAAAGCTCTAAATGGCGATATGAATTATCTCTCTATAACTCAACAAAAGTGTTGAATGCGGTGCGATAATAGGAAAACGACCCGGTTTATTTTTCTGCCAGAGAACTAATCATGGAATATTGCTTTTCTGAATGAAACGGCCAGTTTTATTTTTTGTTCAGGTTTGCGGTATTTGACCAGAAGTCAATGATAAATTTACGTGGGTCATGGACTAGAGTAGCGTTTTTCAACCTATCTCTTGACGCGACCCCCTCAGTAAAAAAAATTGGCGACTACCTATTCTTCCTTCTTCAAGCTATGTTTTATTTTTGTTTGAAAGTGGTTGACAATGTTTCGTGGTGTATTTCATCAGGTCGGACTTCCATTGTCTAACATAATATAAATTGATTTGAAATCCCTGAAAAAATAAAAGATTAACCGAAAATAACAATTTTATTAAAACAAAAAACTGAAATTACAAGGAAATAACACAAGCTACAACCAGAAAATGAAAAATTTAAATATTAATAAAAGCTGAAAATTGAAAAAATATTATTAACAAAAATGAAAAATAAAAATTAAGACTCCAAACCAAGTTACGTCACGACGTTTCGATTGTTAGATAAGTTGGTTATCTTCGGGTGATAACTGGACTTATTCCTCCGAGATCTGACTATAGGTCATTCGGGTGCTTTCACCTTTCACCTATCCCCTCTTTCCGCTTCATTGGTTTTAGCGGGAGATGACCGTTTGGCGGGAGTTGGTCGTTTTTAAGCTTGTTAAAATAAAATAAAATAATGTTGTTGGGTTCACTGATTACTACATAAGGACACATTGCAAAAATAAATTTGGACAGGCAATATTGTGAAATTAATTTTTATATAGCTGAAAATTGTTTTATATACACATATATTGTAAAATAATGAATAAGGCAAAATTGTAAAATTAATTTTAGGTTGGTATGCCTGTATGGTTGGTACGCCTTGATGGTTTACCTGTATGGGTTACCTACATATATAGCATAAATAGGGTTAGCTCGCATTAGTTTTTAGTTTTAATCTTCCTCTTTGAAGATGATAACTTGGTATTCGAAAAACGTGTCGAAGTGTTGAAAATAACGATTTGGTGTTGGAAAAAAACTCCAGTAATATTCATTACTACACCAAAGGTTCCAAACAGTGCATCATAAGTTTCACTCACATATCATAAATGTATGGAACCGTAACTTTAGTTGCCCCAAAGTAGGCAACTCGTGTCGTCCAATATTTCGGGACCTGAGAATAAATACATCTTCCCACTATTTACATTTTTCATTCTATCCTGGATTCTTATCAAAACTCAACAACTTATCCTATCAATTCTGATTCTCATTCGTATAAGACTAGAAATTGCAGTAAAATAGTTATTCCGAAATATAGACTAACCACTTCTGCATGAAATTCACTAGACATAAAATTGTTTAATGAATTGCCTCTAGAATTGAAGAATATGAACATAAACAAATTTGAATATGCAATCAAAAAAGCATTCCTCGAAAGTTGTTTCTATTTCATAAACGAGTTTATGGAATCAAACATAATCGATACTTGACGGTGTTCCACAGTGCTATTCATAAGTGTTTTTTTATTATTTTGAATTTGTTATATGAATCTGTCTACTGTATTGCAATTTTCCTATTGTAGCGATATCATTGAAAATATTATAGATGATAATAATTTTGTCTATATGTTGTATGTGTATGTGCGTACATTTAGATACAGCAATATTACCTATCGGTAGATTGACTGTGTTCAACCACAATTATAGTCTGATTCTAAATGAAAGACGAGTAGGTCAAATATCAGACATGAAGCCCGGAACATGAGTTTTCTATAGAACATACTTTCCAGCAATTCAGAAAATTGAAATTATCTCCCCAGGGTACATCTACCTACATCAGTTCGTTTCCGAAACAATGGAGAAATATTGAAACTTTTCTTTCATATCAAAAAGTTTTCGCATCTCACAACTGACATGTAATTTTGTTCTCGAAACTGAAAATACGCTAGAAGTTCATCGGAAGTCAACCAAGTGAAAAAATATTTTGGTAATTTCCAATGTGTCATAACCGGCATTGCAATTTTCCTTTTGTAGAGATATCATTAAAATATATAATAATAATTTTGTGTGTGTGTTTTCCACAAAATAGTCTTTCCAGCAATCCAGAAAATTGACATTATCTCCCCAGGATATATCTACTACCTACATGAGTTGGTTTCCGAGAACAATGGAAAGATATTGAAACTTTTCTTTCATATCAAAAAGTTTCAGCATCTCACAAATGATGTGGTTATTGTTTTCGACAAAGACGCATATTACAGTGAAAGTTGGATTTGAAATTTTATGATAGTATGTATGAAGACTTTCCGGAAATGAAGAATGTACGTTGTTTTCTGTATTCTAGAATTGAAAATTATATTCATTCTGAAAGATAATCGATTTTGATACAATGAATTTTGTATGATAGATTTAGGAAAATTGTTATCAAATATCCATGAATTCGTATAGAAATCAAATAATGATTAAGCTCACAATTCCCAATCTGTAGAATCTTCAACATACCTTACAAAAAAAAGGGGTTTTTCTTCTTGTTTCTAAAATCTAGACCCATAAAGATACAAAATGTGTCTAACTAAATGAAGACCAGTTACATAACTATCAGTGGTGTCTAATACTCGTATCACAGAGGAAGCTGTGTGATCGAATCGGCCGATACTTGATGAAAATTCATAACGTATGTAAAAAACATTTTATTGTGAGATTTTCGTTGAACAGCTTTACAAAAACGCAACACGTGTTTTGTTATACAAAAACTTCTTCAGGCGTGTATTTACTGCATACCTGGAGAAACTTTTGTATAGCGAAAAACTAATGCGTTTTTGTGTTTCTTGAATAGGAAAAGCTGTTGATCAACCCATTGTTCAATATTTGGAACAAAGAAAGCAAAGAATGTCTTCTATGAATAATATACCCGAAGACACGTGAAGTTTCGGACTGTTGCCTTCGTTATTCCACACACCATTGACCGTATCTGGCTTGAGAGTTTACGAACTGAATTTTGGTAATATGTCACAAGTACAAGGAAAAATACAGTTACTGCTTGCTTTGAGATTCAACTCAACACACCTCGAATAACACTTTTTAAGACCTCTTTTATTTGGACAGTGGTGTTCTTAAGAATGACCTCCCTGAGACGGTGGTCCCAAAGGTATACAATGAACAGCAATTTGAGTACGATGAAAGTCTCCACTTTCGCACAGTTCCCAATATCATAAGATTTAGGAAATTTCCTACAGCTCTAGGATAAATATACAAAAGTCGTCAATGACAAACACAGCCAAACAAAATAACCGTATGATGTAATACATTTTGGTGATTAAAATTAATAACTTTGTTCCAGGATACCAAATACGAAGCTCTTATCGACCAATTAGACAAATATTCAAAACAGGGAGTACCGCTCATCCTGAAATATCCTCAAGGACAGTGTGAGTCAATCGACGCGCTTTATAAACTTGAGGACGATTGGCGGGAAATTATAGATTTTAGTGGTAAGTATTGCATGAGTTAAAAAAAACATAACCATACTGTTAAAGAACAATGACATCTACCAAGTGCACATGAGCACTTTTTGACTATTTCTATACAAAGTAAATTGTCGTTTGTTTGAAAAAAAAATTTAATTGTATCCCCATGCCAGAATTTTTATATTTAGTGATCTCAATGTTCACAATATCAACTGTTGTGGTTCTTGCCCATTACTTTACATTGGTCAAACGGAGAAAACTTTTTCCAAAGAATGAATGGCCACGGGAGTAGTTTGTTGAATGTGAAGACCAATTCCATATTTGCAAACCATCCTTCGACAGAAGGGACCGAGTTCAACCGGACTATGAAATATTATATTTTGAAGAGGTTTGTAACTCAATAAACATAGAAATCGCTTAATGAAAGACCCATAAAGTGTTACTTGAATTTACAAACATTTGAATCTGATATATGTTGTAAGAAAGTTTTGCAGTACTTATACGTTCAGCTTATTTGTTTCATATTTAAACACTTCACATTACAATAATAAATGATTAATTTTCAATTAAATGTAAAATTCTAGTCAAAATTTTATCGAAACATGAAATAATTCCCATAGAAGTTTTTTCAGCGAACCTTCATCCTCCTTGATAGTTTCTTAGTGATGAAAAATGGATATAAAGTTGTAGAGAAAAACAATTTTCATCATAAAGGAAATTCTCTCGGAAAACTGCAATGACAACTTTCTACGACCATGCCATCATTCGCAAGAAATGCATCCAGTAATCCCTTCGGCCGTAGTCACAGCTGAGCAAAACGATAACGAAATTAGTGTGGAAACTATCAAGCTACAATCTTTCAGTCGGAATGAGAAACATTCAACTCAAGGCAATTGCTTCTCCTTCCCTCGGGAAATCACCCGTGATGCTAGACGTAATTCGAATTTTTCTTTTAATAGGTCCACTCCACTGTATGATTATGAAGAAGAGGACATTCTCTTTGGGACGTTATGGTATATTCTGGATTTATATATTCGATGGAGTTTCTGGTGGAATGAGATTTTTATCGGTGATTGAGTGTTAATTTTTGAAAGCAATGTGATGGAAATATTTTCCCGATTAGTCATTTTTCTATGCAGTAATTTCGTACCCTTTAACAACACCTCCATTGTGACTCTGGTTGGTTCTGTTTGTTAGTGTTGGAAATTCGTCCGAATGGTGCATTTCTTGCAAGTCTTCGAAAAACACTGCAGCGTCATAGGCTGTTTTTTATAGTATCAATTCAAATCATTCTGATTGATTCTGGTACTTCTACAACCAAAATTTTTTATGGAGTTCATGATTCGCGTTCACAGTCATCAACTTTTTCATTGCATGTGATTTCTGAGTATCCTGTGGGCAGTATACAGTCAATTTATTATGCAAATTTTAATCGTAACTAATGTTGTTCTATAGTGGTAAAAGTTTTAATTTTCATTTTTCATGATAATCTCCTATCACGTTACGTTACGTTACGTTAATTCATTTATGTTCTTCGGTTCCTTCAGTTCTTCATGTCCTATACTGAATAATCTCGACGTCATCGAAAGAATTTCTATAAGCTCAATAATCTTTGAATAAAAATGTTAATTATTTTCATATAAACCCAATGACTATGAAGAAAAAATTTTGCACAGTAGAAGATCAATTCTTTGAGTAACGACAAAATAGAGAATGAATGAAAAAAATGTTGTGAATGAAAAATTAGCGAAAAAACAGTAGTATGCTCACATGAATTAAATGAAAATTGAAAATATACACTTCATCGTGAAAGAAATATATAGAATAATCAGACAAGTAATAATTACAATCAAAAAATGAATAACATTGATCGTAAATCCTGGAGAGCAGTAAGGGATACGAGAGTGAGAAAAGGACAAGAGATTGGAAGTGATTCTTCTGGAGATGACGATGAAATATTCAATAAAATGGGAAATGAAAGCAAGCATCACAGTATAGATTGAATGTTCAAAGGTGAGATGGAGGTGAATAAGGTTAGATGAAACGGGGTGAGTAAGGATAGAGGAGACGGAGGTGAATAAGAATAGATGAGGTGAAGGAAGGAGAATGTAGGCAGAAGAATGTACATGAGCTTTCAGACATAATTATGACTTGATAGATGACTTGACGCCACCGCTGGCGTAAAATGAATCTACTGAAAATATGTTTTCCAACCAGACCAAAACACACACTATCTTTGTATCTGTCACAGAAACGCGTTTCAAACACCAGCTATAGAAAACATACCTTGTTTCGATTTCATTGGAATCCCTGTATTATTCAAACATCATGTATTCGATACCTGGTATACATTACGACATGACTCATTTACCAGCCGGTGAGTCATACGGAGCAAAAAATGCAAAAATCGATTACATGCATCAATTCATTTATGATAGTTGTCAGTACAGTTGCTATTCCAATAATTACAGTTGGGCATACTGAACAAAATTCAAAATTATAATTTTAGTCATTTCCTTCACGTAATATTTTATATAATCATTCAGCGGAATATTGTAAGTTATTGTGAGCTTTCTTTTCATACTTTCCTGTATTGAATCAACTTATATATTATTGTTGTTTGGGAACAAAGTGATCCACGAAATAGCCCTGTTTTCTTTTAATTTTTCTGCGATCACATTAGGTGTTCTTCTTTTTCATATTTATTAAATTTTTGACCACTTTTCATATTGTATTTTTATAGCATCTTAAAGTAATGGCTGGAAATAACATATACAGTGTGTTTCTTAACTACGGTACGGAACTTCAGAGGGTGATTCGTTAGATCGTTTTAAAGAAAAAAGTTTCCAAGAACATATGTCCGGCGTTGAAGTTTTAATATATTAGTATTTATAAAATATCATGGTTGAAATTTGCTACAGTTATTCGAAGTAATGAGACGCTTATTTGACCCCTTACTAGATTGAAATTATTAAGTCCAGTGGAGTCCCAACGGGCACCATAGCCAACAATATTAGGAAAAAAAGAACGTCACTGACTCGTTGTAGTTTCAAATTTTTTTATGTTGATCAACTGAAAATAAAACCTTTTTTGTCGCTCTTGTTTTTTTCATGTATGGATTCGTTTTTGAAAAATAAAAAATTGAAGCCACTTTGCATATCATGAACATCTGCTTTGGAGACCAGCTGAGAGTGATAGTGTTGTCATATCAGTAAACGTCAGAGTTGTCAATTAGCAGTGATTCCTTCATGAATAATTTAGCTAACACTGAAATGGCTGACATGCAGTTTATTTATGGAGGATTCTCCTGGACAGATATCTTAACAGAGTAATTCCATGTATTAAACGTTTTGAACGATACATGCAAAATTTCGTTAACCTGGGAGTTTAAGTGAAAATGCGGATGGTGGAACACAAGGAACTGGAACAACGCCTCAACTAGAAAAAGCTATACTTGATGCGATAGAAGATCCTTCAAATAGTAACAAGAAGATTGCACTGCAGCTGGAAGTCAGCCCAAAATCCGTATGGACAGTCCCTAAAAGAAACCTCCTATGCCAATATCTCATACACCGGGTCCAAGCTCTACTGTCTCGGGATTTCCACCCACAAGATTAATGTGTTGCAGATGGTTAATTAATACAATGGCACACCAAATATTTTATTTACGGACGAAGCAAATTTTTCACGAGATGCTATTATGAATTTTCACAATGACCATTATTGGGCCGACGAAAATCTCCACGTTATTAGTGAAAGTCATCTTCAGCAACAATTTTCGCAGAACGTTTGGGTAGAAGAATGATTGGTGACTACCTAATTAGCCCATTTTTTCTACCAGCAAGATTAACAGGTGAATCCTACACGGACTTTTTGGAGGTGCAGGACCTCAAAATTGGCAAGCTCGAAGTCCTGATATGAATCCTCCTGGTTTATATTTATGGAGTCATATGAAGGCTCTTGTTTATTGAACTCCTGTACCAGATGTGAATGACTTGAGGAATAATTCACAATTGCAATGCCATAAGAAATACTCCAGGTATTTTTGAACATGTCAGACAATTAATGACAAATAGATTTCAGTCGTGTTTTTAATCAAAAGGTGGACATTTTGCTCATTTACTTTAAGGTCGAAATTGTTTATTATTCACTCTTGGTTTTTGGATAGTTTTTGAAAGTTATGTTTTTCTCGAAATCCTTGATATAAGGAAAACACAAGCGACGAAAAAATTGTATTTTCAGTTTCATAATCTAAAAAAATAAGAAACTACAACAACAATCAGTGGCGTACTTTTTTTTCTCAATATTGTTGTCTGTGGTGCCCACTGAGATGCCACTGGACTTTATAATTTCAATCTAGCTCGGGCTAAATAAGCGCCTTACTGCTTTAAATAACTATGGCAAATTTCTACCGAATTGGTGAAAGGATATTTATGATATTTTATGAATTTCGTTTTTTTTTCAATTTCAATGCCGTGTGTTTCAGAAACGAAGCAATTTCGGACTTACTTTCTTAAAACGACCTAACGAAGACGTTCATACATATGATTGAGAAGAATACAAAAGTGTAATGACAGGTTATCCTATTTAAAATTCTCAAGTTGATGTCATTACCGTAAAAACCGAAAGATTAAAAATTATCAGTGGGTAAAACTCAACTTCCAACGTACATATCTGATAGTTTTGAGTTTCGATCCTTAGCTCGCACAAGTTTCGATTTCTGAGGGTTGTCGTTCGTAGGGGTGCGACAACTGGTTAATGGAAAAACAGATTTTAAACAGATTTTTTTTAAACAGAATTGGAATGAACCAGAATTGGACTATCATACACTCGTACACTTTTATATTCATAATCTCAACAATTATAGAGTAGAAATGAAGGGTACAGGGTAATAGATTTCAAATTCCATTCAAAGTTTTCAGTTTTGATGCAATTACTGACAACATTCAACCATGCTAAACTTCCGGATTCTTAGAAGTTTCCTCTTGGCACAATGAAACAAGCGAATCATTATGCGATCCGCAAATATTTCCCAACCATCTTAAAATCCTCCACTAGATTATTCAACTACCATCCCTACTTCTGCTTGCATTCATTATAATACATTTTGCAGATTTGCAGCACAAACATCAACACATTTTAGTTTTAATGATTGTTAGTGTAGACACTTATGCTCAGCTGTATTTGTTAGAGATGTAGTTGAAAGTTTCGTGCTATTAGGAGAAAACAGCAACGAGAAGAGACTCAATTTAGATTAGTGAGTTTCGAGTGCTTCGAGTCGACATGAGAAACTATATATTTGATTGTACAACTAGATTTCTGATGAAAGAAGTCCAAATGGAAATTATTGATTTACGGTGCAGTTATTTGCTTAAGAACAAATATCAAAATTCATCTTTGATGGAATTTTATAAGAGTCTTCCACTGGAACAATTTGATAATTTGCATAAATTTGCTCGTGGTTTGTTTTCTGTTTTTGGTACTACTTACTTGTGTGAGAAAACGTTTTCCAAGATGAAGTACACAAAGAATGTTTACACATATCAATCAACCGATGAGCATCTTAAATCTCTTTTGATAATTGGTACAAGTAAAATTGATCCACAACTACAGAGCATTGTCGGTGAAAAATCACAATTACATAAATCTCATTAGTGTTTTTGTTTTACTGTGATTCATTTCAATTATTTGTTGGTTATCAATATGCTTAAACTTAGAAACTTCAGTTAAGTTTTCTGTGTCATCATTTCAGTCGATAAGTTTTACCTTGCAAGTAAATAAAACCGAGTAATTATCATTCTGTGTTTTCTTCTTCAACTTATCACAGCAATTGTAACAACAATTAGGTAATCATTGGCTGTCGCGAGCCAGATTGATGACAGTAAATCATTGGCCCCCGGGCCGTAGTTTGGAGACCCCTGCTTTAAACCACCAGATTATTGAAAACAGTGTGTGATAACGGTCTTAAATTCAATGAACACGTCAAAAACTTGAATATTGTCCTCTGGTTGTTATGTTGTGAAGATTGTTGCGAACGAACTAGAATATTCAACTGCAAAGACAGTTAAACTATTCCTTCATAGAGTCACATTTGCGATAAGGTTTCCCATTCTGGGATGTGTGCGGTGGTACTGTTCTTCAAAATGTCTTTGTTTCACCAAAAAGAGCCCACCCACCAAATTTCGCGATTCGAGCAGACTTCACTTCAAACAACAAAACATAATCACGGTAGTGTCTATATTCATACTTGAAACAGTGTGTCTCATTTCATTACAGAAACGCCACCCGTCAAAGTAGGCATCTCAAACTACCATTACTATCTTCCACTCTCGTTAAGGATTCAATTAAATATAACGGCTGCAAAATATACAATCGTGTTCCAAATAATATTAAAGATATACCTACGGTCCAACGCCAGCTTCAAAAAAACAGTAAAAAGAGTAATTTCCGATAGAACCTATTATAGTTTAGAAGAATATTATGTGGATAGAATAGAATGATAAATAGATCAAAACTATATACTGTGATATCATATACAAACTATATACTGTGATATCATATACAGAAAGCGCCAAACGTGATGGCGAGCCTGCCCCCTACTACAGCTCTTGTAAGACATACAGAGGTCTATCATTACTTGTCCTCCAATACTGTTGGCGTTTGGCATTGTCTGAATAATTTATGTTGTTTCTGAAAAAATGTCATCACCTAAAAACAAACCAGTCATCAAGAATGTATGAATGATTGATTAATAGTCTCAAGTAAAATCTATTGTGAAAGTTGTATAATTTTCATCATGAACAGTGTTATTAATTTTCATCAAGTAACGGGTCAGTGTATTCATAAACCCCAAAAAATTCACACAGCGCAGATAATGAAACGAAAAGATAAAATTCAACAATTAGTCATCATATTATGATTGGTTTGGAGGCGAGGCGACTGAAAAATGGGCCTACCTGTTCGCTGAAACAAAATAAATATTAGCGCTCGAAGCACGATTCAATTAGGAAGAATTAAATTCAAAATGGAATATGTATATTTATTAATGAATATCTTCAATGATTACCGTCTATGAATTAAGGGTTGGCCGTTTGTGTATTACGTGCGCTGATAGCAGATAACTGTGCACGGGTTTCAGTGAATTTTAAGGGTTGTTACGTGATTGTAATCACGTGCTTGGAGAACCTTTGCTGCTTTGAATCTACCCTGAAATCCACTGTTAGACTTCAACAGTGAAATACTCAGAAATCGTCGGTAACTAATGTCAAACAAAATAATATGTCAGTAGTGAGTAGTGACCAGTAATTGCCACAGATATGGCTTCATTTCAAATTTGGCTCAAGAGTCACTGTATTTTCTCACGAAAAAATTGTTATAAAAAATGTATGTGTTTATATGTTCTGAGATAATGGTAATATGAAGGGGCGATATTGTAATTTTACAGGAAAACTTCATTGTCGGTTCATTGCCCGGCTATCACTGGCATCATCGGCACACTGATGGCAACGGTGCATGATAATTCGTCGTTTGTTTTTATTTCAGGTTTGTTCTGATTTTACCATTCGAAACTGTTTGGAAACAGCGCATTACATGATGCGTACAAGCAAGAAAGCTCAAATAGTTTAGGATCATTTCGCAGTGGAAACCAGAACAGAGGATTCATCAATCCTAATTTATCCTGCGCATGATCCTGATGTCCTAGAACCTAAATTTCGTAGAACCAGAACAAACCTTTTCGTCATCCGTGATCACCATTAGTGACCATTATGCTATGCTGTGTGCTGTAGTCATTTTAAAAATACCAACAGCCATTGTCGTATGTTGACTTGAAATTCCAACTTTGATTGAATTTGAGATTAGATTGGTGGTCTATCATATAATCTAAGAAGGGCAATTTTTATTCGCGGAGTAGATAAAAGCTATGAAGTGTATGAAGAAATTCTTGATATTGATAGTATTCACGGCACGACAACTGGGGCAGATATTTTTAAGGGAGTTGAAAATGCCATTAATAAAAAGAACCTTCGATGGAGAAATTTAAAATCTATAACAACTGATGGAGGCGAAAATATGTATGGTAAAAATAAAGGAGTGGTTGCACTTGTGTCAAAGGCTGTAGAAATGATGGTGGTTCAAAACCATTAGTCTTACATTATATCATTCATCAACAGTCCTTGTGCGGAAAATGTTTGGATATGTCTGAAGTCCTAAAACCAGTCATATCATTTGTTAACTTCATCAGATCCACTGGGCTGAATCACCGACAATTTTGCAGAAATTGAAAATCGCTACTTCTCATTCGTAATAGTTTCTGAAACCACATCCAGATCTCTGCCCAAGATTCAATACGTCCAATTCGACCATCGAGTCACAAGTTAAATATTGTACTCTACTCCGGATGCTGATACGTACCCAAAACCGCCGTCTTTTTTTTAATTTTCGAGTATGATAACCGCAGCTGAAGCAATTGGTAAATCCACGTCAGTGAACATTGTGAGACTAAACTGAATGAATGCCAACACTTATGCAGACGTTTTCGTAGTCGCTGGCTTTGCCAATACAGTTTGCCAATTGGCATTGCCAACGGCATTGCCAACGCCTTGACGGACAAGCGGTACCAAAAATTGCCAGTTATGGCCCGGAACATGATTATTACAATTAACTCCGCATCGGCTCACTGCCGGCTATAATGTCGGCAGTGTGTAGGCGGGTAGAATAAGTCTGTTGACGGCAAACGTTGAATCCCCAATAGAGTGCCGTTGAGGTGAGGTTTGCTAGATTGTAGTGAGACCTATCGTTATGAATGACTTCCCTTTTGTCTCCTTTTAATTTTTTTATGAACCTTCAATTCCACAAAACGTTTTCTGATTATGAGATTGTTAAATTTTAATGCCTGTAAAGTCGTCAGGAGTTCGGATCCCCTTCTCTGCATGGTCTGTGACTATAAGAGAGCAGGAATTGGAGCATTTCTCTTCAGGGCAGTTGCCCGAGCAACTGATGAACTCGGTATAGTTTTCGACACTGAACGAGGTGACCAAAACTCTTTCACCGAGTTGGAAACCGTTCAGCAAAAAGCTCAGATAAAAGCCGCAGAGATCGGTTTACTTTTGCGGAAACACAAGGATAAGCCAATGCACAGGGTCTTCTTCAATAACATTAGAGACCTTGGCTTATCAAAGCGGCTGACGTTCGCTTTTCTCAGGTCGAGTGGGCTGAAGTCGGAAACTGAGGGGTTCATCATGGCTTGCCACGCTGGTGTCTTCAACATCTCAGTCTATCGCAGTCGCGTGATTGGTATAGAGGTTCCTGACACAAGGTGCAGGGCCTGCCGCGAGGCGCCCGAGACCCTAATGCACTGGCTATCAGCATGTTCAGCATATGCGGTCTCGTCCTATATCCATCGACATAACACAGCCCTAAGAGTGCTACATTACAATCTACAGCACTCTTACGATATTGACGAGACCACGGTGTTGCCCTACGCTCCGGGGGATATTGAATCCGTTGTGGGGATCGAGAAGTGCCGAATTTATTGGAACTATTCGTTCCCCACTCTCTGGCTCATACACGCTAATGAGCCTGATGTAGTCCTTCTCGACCACCAGAGCAAAACGATATTTGTCGTGGAATTTTCAGCTCCTGGCGAGACGAATATCGACAGAAAAGATGAGGAAAAACGGATGGAATATCGAGATTTTCTCTTCGAACTCCGCAGACTCTATCCATATCACTCTGTCAAGATGGTTGTTCTGATTATTGGAATCCTTAGTGGAATGATGCCCTCTCTACCCTCGAATCTTAAAATCATACCGGCTTGTCGCACTAAGGCAGAAATCTTAGCCGCACAGATGCAGAAAGTTGTCATTCTTGGCTCACTGCGCTTGCTCACTGTTGTTGATACAGTGTTTCGAAGGTCGATCTTCTTTGGAAGAAAATATATACGTCTATGCCACAGTTGGCTCATGAACAAGTGTGGATGGATTATCAGAACTGAAGTTCACGGCTTGCCAGGGTGATATTTGAAATGATCCTTCCGTTTAGTAGAAGTATCAACTGCGTTGTTCAGGAGGTTGAAGAATAACTCGTCGAGCTGATTTTATTTCTGTAAGCATGTCTTTCTGCTTGGTAATCGTCGATGACTTTGTTCGATCTGTTATATACCGATGAGATGTAATACTCCAAAACCTTCCTCTAGGTGATCACTTGATTGAATTCAGCAAGGATTTGGTGTTGGACGAAACAAAAAGTATCTGCAAAAATTTCTTTGAGGAAACTTTACTAAAAATTCGTCCGTCGTGATATTACCTAGCAGTGTAGTTGTTTTTCAGCTTACATCTGTCAGTTCCTGCTGGAGAAGCCAAGACGAAATGTTTCGAATTCATATTCAACATATTTATTTTTTTTGTCATATGTTACTCCATATGTGACATACTGGTTCTTGTCGTCAATTACACTCAACTACTATAAATGGTACATTGGACTCTCTTTCATTTGCTTTTCCTGCCGTTCGGATAAGAACTTCACGTTCCGCAGTTTGATCCAATTTGTACACTAATGGAAAATTTTTGAACTGATCAGTCGAATCACTCAGTCTACGTGTCATCCAGTCTCATCCATCGTTGCCTCCAGTACATTCTCAAAAGCTAAACATGCTCGTGCGATTGTCAAAGCCACACTTGCCTACTCATCATATTTGCAACAACACTCTCAATGAGATGAAACACCCAGAAATAGGACTCCAAAAAAATTGACCTAATTTGTCCCTTACATTCAGATCAGGAATCAGAATCCTCCAATGTTCTTTTCATTCACGGAAAGAAATATTCAAGGGTTTTCTTTCCGTGGTTTCGTAATGCGATAAATAACTTTTATGGGAAAGCTCTA
>NW_019293919.1:14323-24563 GCF_000500325.1 Leptinotarsa decemlineata
TTACGCAAATTCATTGATCTTTTCAAATCTTTTTTCAAATTTCCAAAATTTTAAAAATTTTCCGAGATATTAAGAAAAAACTAAAGCCCCTTTTTTTTCACTTAATTGTTTATAACTTTTGTAATTTTTATCGGCGCGTTTTCGGACCTTCCCTTAAACTTTCTAGTCAAAAATACGAATCGAAAGACACCTTGGTCCTAATTTTTGGACAGGGCTGAAAAATGTTACAAAAAAAGTACATGTGTACTAGACTAGAGAATCTTGCACCTTGACTATCCGACTACCTCATTAATAATGAAGAGTTCGGCAGAGCCGTACCCTTACCATCTGACCCGAAAGACCACTCTCCATACAAACTAATCGGCTTCGGTAGGAAGCTGGGTTTATTTGGTCGAGTGTGAATAGCTGTGAGCCACAATAAACCCTTGTGGATGGCTCACTTTGGACCTGACCTAACCTAACGTAAAATAATTTTTTGTTGCGAACTGGTTTATTTTGGGCAAAAAACCCAAGAGACATTTTTTGTTGAGAATGAAACAGGTTATCGGAAATACATTTTTAAATGGTAAACAAATAATAAGACAAAAAGTTACATTGGAAATGAATTTTAGGGGTTGCGTTTTCCACCCCTGAAAATTATGGGGTAAACCAAATAAATTTCTGGCTAAGTGTCTCTTTGGTAGTACAAAACGTCAGGTTAATTTCAGTATTGTAACTTTTTTAGTGCTCGTGAAAAAAATTGTTAGACAAATTTTATGTGCCCCCTTCAAGGGGCTGTATCTCAACAAGGGATGCTCCAATGAAATTTCTTTATATGAAGGATCCTATCTTTTTTTCGATGAGGAATCACCTCCTTAAATGTTTTACACTTATTTAGTTACACCCTGTATAAAAGTATGTGTTTCATCGCGTATTTAATTGATGACACATGTTTGATCTTTCGTAGCGTTTTCAATGTGTTTTCAAAAACCCGAAAAACCCACTTGAATTTTCAATTTTTTTGAGAAATATTCACTTACCTTCTGCAGAGAAGACTATGAACTGAGATAAACATTGATAGCGCTGAGGTTCATATTTTTTGAACGAAAATGTTTAGTAAATTCTATATAATTTTTATATATCAACTGATAACGAGATCATTGCAATAACAAGAAACTATTGGATTTAGTTCATGGGAAATTGTGACTTTAATGTTATGCTGTTAATAGCTGATATCAAAATTAATGGAGAGTTTGGGAAAGAGAGGATTTGATTTTCTACTTTTCTAATAATAACTATTGATAACAGACTTAGCTGTACGTACTGTACGTTATTTTCACTTCGGCAATTGAAGAGATATGTTTATCATGATACTCTGAAAAGTACCTACTTTGCACTTTTTCATGCTCATAAGAGTTACGGTATCATAATGTGGGGTAACTCCTGAGAATAATTTTAAATTGTAATAGCAGAGAACATTGTCGTTCTTTATTTGTTCGCCCCAAAATTTTATCGCTACCTTCCTAATACATATATGAGACTCTTATAGAAATACATAGACAAACAAGAAATTTGGTAACACAATCTCAAGTACATTCCTATGATACTAGACGATCAGATTATATCAGAACTCCCAGGTACAGGCTTACAGTCTTCCAAAGAAATTCACCAGACTATCATGTGTATAATATATTACCATCTGATATCAAGTCGCTCAATATAATTTCATTTAAAAAAAAAGATAAAAAGATTTCTTTGCAGCACTGCTTCTATTCAGTAGTTGAGTGAAGAATATAATATGCAACATTTTGAAGTGCCTCTTTGAACACTCCTTTCAGATCCCATTCGCTAGACTCTGTTTTCTCAGAAGTGCTCTGATAAATATCATCACTATTTTCATGTTTCAGATCAGAATGATCGTAAATATACTCAACGTGGCAATCTTTATTTGTCGCTACTATGTCCTTCTAGGTATTTTAACATATTTTTAATATATCTTTATGTATCTTCAATCTAACTGACTTGCTATAAACGTACTTTTGTATATAACATAGTTAAATAAATATTTTATTCAATTCTATCTTCATACGAAAAAAATGTGGGAATCTTTCAAAGAAAAAAAGAAAGCAAATTCTTTTAAAACGAACATTTTATAAAGATGTGCAAAAAAGTTACTATACAGTTTGTACTCCACACATTCGTTATGAAATTGAATCAGATATCATTCACAGAATCGCTACACAATACAGTATATGAGGGAGACTTTTCCACTTGTTTCTCAAAAAAGGGGGTTTTCCTTTTTGTTGTAAGATTGCTGGCGTTCATCCTATTCCCAAAAAGTGCAAGAAAACTCTTCCAAGTAACTATAGACCAGTCGCATTGCTATCAGTGTTATCAAAAATCATAGAAAAAGTCGTGAACCATTATGTGCTCACATATTGGGAAGGCTTCAACATCTTCAGCGATCACCAATATGGCTTTCGGAACCAAAGATCAACAGGCGATCCTCTATCGTATATCACCCATATTTGGAATAAGGCGTAATTGAAAATCAAGAGCTGTGGCACTTGATATTTCGAAGGCCTTTCACCGTGTGTGGCATGCGGATTTGCTGGCCAAACTTCGATGCTATGGCTTGTCGAATCATTTTTCTGTATAGCTCTTCAGCTACCTGAAAGAAAGTTCCCTGCAAGTGGCCATCGATGGATAACTCTCGAATACTTCCACCATTAATGCTGGTATTCCACAGGGATCCATATTGTCTCCAATCCTTTTGTTATTGTATATCAACGACTAATTGAAAAAAAAACAAGAATCCAATATATTGCTTTGCTGACGACAGCACACTTGTCTTGTCATTACGTTTGGATTCCAGGACATCGGCTGCGGAGGCACATTTTTACCGGCAGCAGGAGGTTGCATATCTTGATGAGGATCTGGAGGTGATTTCGAATTGGGGTGAAGGCAACCAGGTTCAATTCAATGCCACAAAAACCCAGGCATCGGTTTTCTCCAAGAAGATAAATGTCTCCGAAACGGAAGTGATAATGTCAGGTCAGACAATTCCGCTTTCTGCTTCGATAAGTTTGTTTAGAGTTAAAATGGGCACCAATATGTTTCAATCATTACCCGGAGGTGAGTTAAAGGTCACGACATGAGTAAAGATAATGGCATTGCCGACTCTTTAGCCAAGGAAGAGACTGGACTAAGAATTTTAGGACCCAGTGGCACCTACGGCCCGAAGACTTCGACAATTGCGAAAGATGCAATTTTGCCAGGATCACGCTGGGCGACCCTGGGAAGCTGGCGCCGAAGAAATATCTGGCGATGACCAGGAAAAATCTACGCTTAACAATAGGACTTCTGACTGCCACTGTCAACTAAGGAAACACCTCCACAATATGGGGTGAGTGGGCACACCTCCTGTGTGAACAGGAAGATGAACCTGTCAAGCATGTCCTATGCGAGTGTCCGGAGTTATCGTCAATAAGAGAGTGTGTGTTCAGCTAGTCTTGGCCTACACCTGCCGATATAAAGGAGATGTCTCCCAGCGACCTATCCACCTTCCTGGAAAGGACAGGATGGACGATGACCTAGAAGGACAACTCCTCGGGAGGATGTACAATGGGTCACATGTAGCCTACGTTGTGTCAGTCTACACTCACCCTCCCTACTCAACAGATACAGATATAGATCCCCTCCTATGTTTATCTGTCGTACTCGACTAAATCTCAAAATTTACTCTTGGGCTACCCTTCTATAGGATGTCGGTGGGTACCACAATCGTATCACTAGGCAATGAAAGTTTTGCCATTTTTGGAAACTCATCATCAACACACATAATTTCCCTCATCTATTTTCTTCAAACTAACAAAAGTTGCTTCACTCAAAATGTTCTGTCTCACAGACTAATGATCCGAAATTCATATACATCTAAAAGATTATTTGTCGTATTTATTTTGGGTTGTTATGATGAATGCAGACGTACCATTATTATTATTATCATTATATAAAATTATATCTGCTGTGTGCAAGTCCGATGGAAATTGAAAAGAATGTCAACACCATTGATGGCAGATGAAACAAATTGATCCTGCTCACTAACTATAATCAACAAAACACCAAATATCTTGATTAGTGGCCATACGATATCCACGTGCTACAGAAGTTCATGAACTATATCCGTACTACTAACGATAAGGATTCATTGAAATATTGCTATCATCTGAAAGTTAACGGGAATTATTGATCTTCATCTCTCAATCAATGAAAATATTGAAATTTTGTTTTTGTACAACTGTCATTATAAGTGACATTTTCAATTGTTGTCAAGAGGTTTAAAATATTATGTTTACAAAGTAGCGTTTTCAACACTAGTGTTGAAAATATTTTTAATGAGATTTTTTTCGACCAAATAGCAATGAACAAAACATAATTATTCAATTTCCAAAGAAGTTTTATTATGAACATTATGAAGATCTATTTACAATTAAATTTTGTTACAAATGTATTACATACATTAATTACATTAGTAGGTATTATTTATGAACATTGATATAAAATGTAAAATTAGAACAAATGCTGATATTATTACTTTGCGATGTTGAAGAGCCTTATATTTGAACTATCTGATTTGACAATTTCAAGGAATTAACATTCAATTCCTGAAGTGAAGAGAGCGATGCTGTAACGCTGGAGCTAGCTGTTGGGATTATTCTTTCAGTAATAGCCTTTTCATAAGAAATAGATTGATCGATGTAACCTTCTGTTGTAGACTTCCATCCTCCGTGCTTCTTAATATCCGTTATATTTCTAGATTCTGCTAGAAGGGAAGCAGAAGACCTTCTGAAACAGTGACCTGTATATTCCTTTGGTTCCGGAAGGTTCAGAAACTCATCAATGGCAGAGGGCATTTTTCCAAACGTGTTTATATCAACTGGGTTGGCACTGCAGTCATATTTTGAGTATTTCAGTGAAAAATGTTGATGATTGATAACAGAAGGGCGTAATGCAACGTATTTATTAAAATAATCAATGTTTTTACCAACAATGCAAAAAGATCAACCTATTCTTGAAACAATCAATGATTTATCTATTAATTCAATGTCTTCTATTAATAACTGGCACAGCTCTTCACGCCGGCAGGCTCCATATATTTCGGCGTTCCACAAGGCTCGATTTTAGGTCCTCTTTTATTTATATTATACACCCCAAACTTTGTGAACGTAATCAAATACTCCAAAATAAACCTATACGCTGATGATACACAATTACATCTTTCATTCCACCCTTCGGACATGATTACTGCAATGCAGATGCTAAATGAAGACATAGCCTCATTGATTTCTACCTCTGCGCAGCATTGTCTTCAAATCAATGCTAGTAAAAGTTCAGTTTTGGTCTTTGGGGCTAAGAGAGAACTGNCAGTTATTTGATAATATATACTTCAATCGAGTTTTGAGCATGCGCCCTTAGAAGTCGCTCCATGCCAACAATAATAATACTAATAAAAATAGAAAATTACAAATAAAGACGCAACAGTTGATGAGTTCCATATTTTTGAGTTCTCTTTTAGATAGGCTAAGAAGACGGTTTCCCTGACATTTTCTTCTACGTTCTTAAATCTACACTAGCTAAGAAAATTAGAATATGCGATGTCGTACTGCTGAGCTGATTTATGGTAACAATTCAATTGAAGCTCTTTTTACATTTCTTTGATTGACGACTTGTTTATTTTGTGGAAATTCATGTTCACTGAGGATACACTACAAAAACACACTTTTGTCTATTTTCCACGTTGTGTAGACTAGCTTCGGCTATTACACCACTTTCAAAACTAACTGATTACATTTAAATCTGAGTAATTTATACTTATGTTGTCTATCCTATCATAAATGATTTGGAACCTACATTTTGTATACCTGAAGTATCCATGAATATAACAAAACAAAGCTTTTGATATAATGTAGCTTTTGGGAACTGGGTTATAGGTTCAGGAGGGACTATTATTTAGATCAAGTTGTTTGTTGAGGACAATAAAATGGGGATTTTTCTTTGACCTGTTTATTTCCATAAAAACAAATTTATTAATGTACGAACATCTTCAAAATTCGAAACAGAAAATAGATAAAGATAATTTAAAGATCCTTCACACATGCGAAAAAGGGAAAATGATGAATCTGTTGGAATCTATGGAAATAAACAGGCAAAGAAAAATCCCAATTCTATTGTCCTCAATGAACAACTTGATCTAAATAATAGTCCTCTCCTGAACCTATAATTCAGTTCCCAAAACCTACTTTATATTGAAAGCTTTGTTTTGTTATATTCATGGATATTTCAGGTATACAAAATGTAGGTACTAAATCATTTATGATAGGTTAGGCAACTTAGATATAAATTACTTAGATTTAAATGTAATCAGTTAGTTTTGAAAATGGTGTAATAGCCGAAACTAGTCAACAATAAAGAAATATTGTGGAAAATAGTGGTGTATCCTCTTTTTACAGCCTCTTCGATATCGTCAGGAACACACAATTCCTCACTATTGTTCTTCATTATGCAAGACATCAAACACCAGCAGGAACTTTGAATGTAACTTCAAATAAAACGCGTGAGCTATAAACAATACCAGGTCATTCGGCGTCACCTGACACGGCTACTTCACATCAAATGCGATAACATGAAAGTAGTTAACTGACAAGAGATGTCAAAATGTGTCTTTATAGAAATATCGATTTTATCTATTTTATTATGAAATCAGGACAGTTATACTAAAAACTTTGTATGATATTTGTGTTGAAACCTTAATTTTAATACAGGTAGCATAGCTATTTCATATTCTTCTGAAATTGAATTGAAAGTCTTGTTTTTATGATGAATTATTTTCCTGTTTATCTGCCAGTAAATATAGTGATACACCAATCACACTCAAAAGAACAAATAATTGTTCTTTTGTTTCTCTGTAAATGTATAAGTTTCCATAATGAATACGATTTCGGATCTTCAACTGAAAATTGAGAACTTACGAATTGAAAGTTAAAAAAAATATTTTGTTCGGGAATGTGATGTAGCAGCATATTTGAACTTCTTATTTTCGCGCATCTTTCGATAATCTCCTCGACAAACTGTTTATTCGTCAAAGTAACAATAACAAACCAGACTACTACTACTGCAACGAGTGCCCAGCCCAGATATAATCAATTTCCAATATCTTATAGGTAAAATGATCACATTCGCATGAGACAGTGAGCGATATGGGATTCTCAACTGATCGAGGTCGAGGTTTTGAAAGCGAATGTTGCCACGCTTATTGGTTTTCCGTGTTATGTACCTAACAATAGATTTATGAAATTTTTAAAATCGGAAGGTCGCTAAGATCAACATTTTGCAATGGGCGGGGGGGCATACTGCCCCCTCTTGCCCCCCGTGACGCCGCCACTGAGGTCACGTCTATGAGAAAAGTACAAATTTCAGGATTATTTCAAATTATGAGTAGCTTCAAAGTCTTCGTTGACAAAAAACTGTGATTCACATTTAGCTTATAACCAAAATCCATTTCCGTTATGTACTTTTGAAAATTCCTGTTGTGAAAATCATCTAGATGGAGATAGTGGGTACGTATTGTTCGAGAAAACACAGATTTATTGGGACTTCAAATATCATGTGCACTAAGTATTCAAGTTTTTTTATTTTGTACTCACCAAATCCAACTCAACACTTCTATTTTGCAAACACTTCTCACATATAACGAAGATAGGAGACCTTATTTCACTTGACAATGTCGGTATTTATAACCTTATCTTATATTCAAATGAAACGAACATGAAAATAGAAACTCAGTTATTTGATAATATTGAAGTACTAACACGGAAATCTGGATAAGTTCTTATATGTTAATATTTTGTTTCAATTGTTGAGTGTCCGTTCTGATATATTTATCTTGTCTTTTTAACATGAGTTTGTCACGAAGGAAGTGCAAATATAGTAGTGATCAATTCTTATATTTGTGCTATTCATATATCAAAAAAACAAAAAAGAAATATCACAGACTTTGTTAAGGAAACTTATGCTGAATATTTCGGTTTTAAAATGGACAAATTAGATAAATAATGGGTTCCTAATAAAGTTTGTAAGTCTTGCGTTGAGTCTTTGTGGTTGTGGAAAAAAGGAGAAAGTTCTGGATTAGACTTTGGTATTCCTATGATCTGGATGGAGCCTAAGAATAATTTCGATGATTGTTACTTTTGCGTAGTAGATGCTAAAGGTTTAGTCGAAATTAGTGAGCAGAGACAAAATTATACTTCTGCCATTGCATATTAAGTTAGGAATGATGAAGCAATTCGTAAAAGCTTTGGACGAGGAAGGAGATTGTTTCAAATATATTTGTAGAAAATTTCCAAAACTTAGTATGGAAAAGTTGAAAGGTGGAATATTTGATGGTCCTCAAATACGGCAATTGATGAAAGACACTGATTTTATTAAAGTTATGACTGTTCCGGAAAGTGAAGCTTGGGAAAGTTTTGTGTTGGTAGTCGAAAATTTCCTAGGTAACCATAAAGCACCAAATTATGAAGAAATTGTACAAAATATGCTGACAAACTTTCAGATTCTAGGAGCAAATATGAGTATCAAGTTACACTATCTTCGCAACCATTTGGATAAAGTTCCAGATAATTTAAGAAATTATAGTGAGGAGCAGGAAGAGCGGTTCCACCAGGATCTAAAAGTAATGGAAGAAAGATATCAGGGTCGATGGGATTGTCACATGATGGCCGATTACTGCTGGTCTTTAAAAAGAGATTATCAAAGAAAAGCTCTTAAAAGGCGTTTCATGGAAATATAACATGTTTTCGAAATTTCCCTCTCTATTTACTTCAAAGTATCATATTTTTTTTCAAATTAAACTGAGATTATAAATATATCTGTTATTTTATTTCTTGTTTTCGAATCTTTGTAATGTAAAATGAAAATAAGTATTTAAAAGAAAACGAGAGCAAATTTTACATAAATATTGATAATTTCATGAATTTTGAGTATAAATACATCCAAAATCAATCTTATATCTAGGGTAATGATACCACTGTAGACCAGTGAAATTATTTTAACCTAATCTGTAGCTGAATGATTTGACAATTCCTCCTGAGGATGTTAACTTTGTTGGCAAAACGCGCGTCGAGCATCAGTTTGGTGTTAGGGCAATTGCTCTCGAAAAAAGTTATTCAAATGATTTGCACTATTCAGGCGAGAGTTGGATACTCAATTATTTGGAATCTTTGAAAATTCATAAGCATAAGCATCGCGGATGTAATCTGTTGAATGATCAAGTCGATCTAGTTTATTCACAAATTTTAAAATTACCTCATCCACATTGTCACATGTAAACAAATTACAGGTACTCAATTGAATTAAAGACTCCTTTTATTACCTATATTGGAAATAAAAGGTCCAACCCCGGAAATGGAATTAATTACTGGTCTGACCCAGTGCTGCCGCAACGTCAATTCAAAAAGTACCGAAATTTACAAGAAAATAGTACCCAAAATGTACTGCGCAAGACTAGGCATGGCACATGCGCATAAGTCATTTCAGACCAAATGCCAGTAATGCCAAACGTGTAATAATGTTATCCATTTAAATTCGGAAAATATATGGAGTAAAAAATTTGCTGGAAACTAAGAAATGTTCCTTAAGAGAAAGATCATAATCAGAACATTTGATAAAAAGGTGTCTTTTTCCTTCTTCAAATTGCTCTTTCACGATTGCAAATGTGTTTTGTTTTAATTAGGTTTCTGTCACAATAGAATGAACAATACTAAAGACGTTTTCAAGTAGCTAGATTCGAGAATTTATTTTTACCTGTCCATATTCCTATTTATTTTGACAAAACAATAAAACCAATTTCTCAAGGTGAGGTGTGAGGTTAGAAGTTGAAACTGCTGTTCTGCTGACTGACTGACAGATGACAGAACCACAGTTCACAGGCACAATACAGAACACAGGATTAAATAATGCAGAGTTATGATGATAGCTCGCAATTTTGACACAAGTACGGTATTTGCTGATCTGGAACTTGAAACACGGAATTGCATTGTTGCCACACATATTGTTGTTATTTTTTACTGTACTCGATGGGAGTCAACGTGAAAATGTAAAAAATTGGGATTATAGTAAATAGTACCGAATAGTCTACATATTGATCCGGGTAGTATCTTCGTATCAAAATCATGGAATAGTACCGAATGCGGTACAATAGTACCTT
>NW_019293919.1:25447-52847 GCF_000500325.1 Leptinotarsa decemlineata
AGTAGAAAACTCTACGAGCCCCAAAAAATCCACATACTAATTTCAAATCGATTCGGACCATAATCACATATCTCGTTCGATATCTTGGAACCGTCATCTTGAATTCGTTAAGTTTGACAAAAGATTCATAATCTCTGACCCCGAAAACTTCCTTATAGCAAGTCAAATCGGGCCCTAATCACAAATCTCGTCCGCATCTTGAATTTATCAATTTTGATAAAAGATTCATAATTTTCAAATAATCTGCAATTTTCGTGCAAACTTTGAGATCAACACGAAAACGAACATGTTTTAATCTAAAATGTAATTTGGAAGAACGAACACGTCGGCGAATAAAGTTCGGCCCTGGAATGCCCCGGCCTGGTCAAGTTAGAATTAGGGAGGATTTTGTATTTATTTCATCGGGCGAAATCGCACTGCCATCTGGCGGTATACGTTTTCGTAACTAAAACAATGTGCCACTCGACCTACTTTCTCTATCTAAACAAGGGTCGTCAGACGCATCCCTCCGAGGGGGTGCGAACTAAAAAAAATCTGATCAGTCTGAAAAGTGTCCCTCTTTGATTAGAAATCAAACAGCTCTGTTAAGTTTTCGTTGTTACACACTGTATACAGACGGCTTACAAACCAAAGAAGGCTCAGGATATGGAGTGTACTCCAGATCACTCAGCCTAAGGATTAAGTAGAGAATGGAAAAAAATACCAGCGTTGTTTAAACAGAACTGGCTGGTATCTCAATCGTGTTGGAAATGCAATGAGGGTAGTGCAAAAGTGTAATTACAATAAGCCTGAGTTTCTTCTAAACGTTATATTGAACATATCAATAATTTATATATATTTGTTTTTCATCGACCTTTTTTTGGGTAATTGTTACCTTCCACAATCTGAAAAAATATAAAATTATAATGGAGAACTTTATACAAGTGTAGAAGTGCAAACTTTTCAGTTTACCCCGATAAGTTACTGCGTAAAAATCAAAGTATTTTTCACAAAGAAAAATATATGTGATTTGGAGCAATACATAAGAACACATCTAATTCACAATGATTTTGACTATTTCTATTATTGCATTCAACAATATTTCAACTCTTTCAATCAAAGTAGAAACAGAACTCACATAAATAAATTTAAAAAACTACTGGAAGAAAAATAAACAAGTCTTTTTCAGTAATAAAGAAAATAACCAACAATTTATAGAAAAAACTGTAGTTAACTTGTCATCCAAAATTCTCAATACTCATGAAAAATCGATACTGGGCAAAGGACTGAATTTCTCAGTAACTCCAAAAATAGTACCAACATTTGAATTAGTTACTGCTATAGAAGAAACAGCCCTAAATTTACCACCTGAAATATCTGGTGATTACAGATCTGAATGTAAAAACATTTTGTCACGACCCCATCATATTAGAAGTAACTTGAATAAGTATGAGAGAATTACAATAACATCCCTTCGTTCAGATACTAATATCAAAATACTTCCAGCTGATAAAGGTAATGCCACAGTGATAATGGATACCCTCGATTATGAAAATAAATTATCTCAGTTGATTTCGAACACAACATACCGAACACATAATATAACAAAAAACGTTTACAAAAAACTAAAGGATGATCCAACAAAATCAATTGAACAAAAAATTTATAGAACATTGGCTAAATATAAAGACATGCTAACCANATGATCATCATTACTTTGTTGCCTGGGCCCATAACCTGTTGGAAATGCAATGAGGGCAGTGCAAAAGTGTAATTACAATAAGCCTGAGTTACTTCTAAACGTTATATTGAACATATCAATAATTTATATATATTATGATGAACTTGTATCTGACAGTCATTCATATACATACAAAAATGTCAAACAATAACTGAAAATAAATGATTGATGTACAATACAGGGTGTGTTGCATTTTCAATTACCAACACCCCCACTAAAATGCGGTTGAACATCAATATTCATTTTCTCTAAACATATATCATGTTTTCGTCTGAATAAATCCAACCCGTGGGTTGGGCTACCTATCGGGCCCGTCCCCAGGAGGCGGATAGGGGAATGGCCAGGGGACTGGAGGCCCTGTCCGAAAGGCCAATGTGGTCTTACCGACGGGATCAGTGGCAGGAAAAAGTAGGGTGAAGGGAACTAAAACTCCCCAAAAGTCTTTGCGAAACATGCCACCGTGGATCAGCCTATCCAACCTAAGGTGTAAGGAATCTTGCTAAAAGCTATAAATGGCCGCAGGGTGATATGGGGTTATGAACGATCCCCTTGGGGAACCGGGCGAAACCTCATTGTAATCAGCATAACCTCTGGTAATGCGGGGCTCTGCCAAAGTGACCAACTCTTCCCCTGCTACTCGTGGAACACACATGAACAAAACTATTACAAAAACAGACACAGAAAAAACAAAAACTAATCCCGAGGCTGGACCAATCCCGAGGCGGTGGCTGAGGTTGAACACAAATGTCCACCCCAATTTGCCGCTCGGAATGAGGCTGGATAAGGCAGATCATCTCGTGATATAACTTCAGGCCAAGCAGTAAGCGCATTTACGTCGCCGAAGTCAGAAGGTGAATAAGGGTGATAGAGGCAGGAGTGGCAGTAACTACAAGTGCAGCCTCCTCCTTCCCCACTCTATCTTCAACAGCAAGGGCACTTCCTGCGTCGAGTGCCAAGAGCTCCGCCTTGAATGAAGGCAAGGAACCGGCTGCCCCTGCAGGAAAGTGCCCTCACTTGAGCACCTCCACGGAGGGGATTCCAAGAAGGTTGAAGAAGCCGCGCAACAACAGTAATGTTGCTGCACCTTACAAATCCTTCACGAAGGCCGCCGTGAGACACCGCAATGTGCCAAAGAGAGTGTGTGTTCGACGAGTCTTGGCCTTCACCTGACTTGGGAGGACAACTAAAATATGTAAGAATATTTTTTAGTTATCAGTAGATAAGGCAACATTGTGAAATTGATCTTTAAGACAATTAAGGCGCAGGTACAAAGCAGGTATAATAAGGCAGGTATAAGTAAAGACAACATTGAATGTAGATTTAGTTCAATCTTCCTCTTGAAGATGATCACTTGCTTATTGAACCATATGTCGAGTTAATCAAAATAACAGTTTGGTGTTGGTACAGAAACCAGTAATATTCATTACTACACCAAAGATTCCCAACAATGCATCACAAGTTATTTTCTTGTTTACTTTCAGAAAGTCTTATCAGGTCCATCAGAGATGAAGACTTGGAACGAAGTCTGAGAAAAAAATAAAAGAGAAAGACTGAGGAGGACAGAATTTGGAAGCTCGTATATAGCAACAGAACACCAGAGCTAATTAGAATTCGAAGAAAGATATGTTGATTAACTATAAACTGAAAGAGGCGGTTGAACTTAAAGTTAGGGACGGAGTACTGTATTTTAAAGCTGATATTCGTTTTACACCAGGGGTTTCAGTACTAACTATCAAGGGAGTTACAAATTGAAGTCGTAAGGAACTATTTCCATAAAAAAAAGTGGTTGAGGTTGAAACGGAACTCTGAAGGCTATAAAATATGATGAGAATGTTGAAGTTGTCTGTCAAATTAACACTCGCGAAACAGTAAGTTCGCCTGAAAACGAAACAAGCAATTCATTTGAATCGTTGCATGAGATGGGCATGGATGATACCTAAGGTAGACAGACGAACCAAAAACCCAGACAATGACAATGACAGGAAGAGTAAATCTCTTCCGCCAATAGTAGTGTGAGGCATACTCTCAATGAATGGAATATACTTGCAGAGTCCAAAACAGGAGGTGCTGGGCGATTTAAAACTAAAATATACAGGGCCTTGAACCCTGATGCGTACTAATAATCGCAGGAATGATCTTTACGAAATCATGAGATATAGTAGGCAAAAAAGCAAAAAGAGTCAAAGTTACAGTTATGCAACATGCAGTTCCTGAAAGTAGCATAAAAGAAGTACAATTCCATTTTCATAAAAGTGAGTGGGTCTATTCGACCCACCACCGCAACCCATAAAGGTTTATTGTGGCTCAAACCTATTCACACTCGGCCAAATAAACCCAGCTTTTTAACAAAGCTGATTAGTTTGTATGGTGAGTGTTCTTTCAGGTCAGATGATATGAATTTGCATATGATGATTCAAATGACAGTGACCTGTAAGACGGCCTGTTAGACATCGTAGTTCATCCGTACTGTAGTCCAACAACTGTTTGGTATCAAGCTTCGAAGGTTGAATATGCGCCTTGGAGTGGGCCAATCCTGGCCAATTCTGCCAGAAGTTCATAAATCTTCCTCTCATCCAGGTGTTTAATGTTTGTTGGGCAACGCCAGGAGCGATGCCAATGACAGGTTCTGGCCCGATGAAGCTGCTTGCAGCACCCTCCTTTACAAGGGAGTCAGCAGCTTCATTGCTTCCCAGGCCAGTATGGCCAGAAATCCAGACCAGAGGCAATCTGTTAAATCTATCGAGGAGAGTCGTTTTTGGCAATTTGCTACCAATTTAGACGTTGCTCGGTAGGAGCCAAGAGCTTACAACGCCGCTTGACTGTCCGAGAATATTTTATTGACCTATGTATGTGGTTGGATTCATCCAATCCCTCCGCACACAATTCAACAGCATAAATTTCCGCTTGAAATACAGTCGCATAAGTTCCTAGACAAGTAGATATCTCTGTCCTGGGTCTGCGACTGAAAACACCTGCATCTGAACCGGAAGGTGTTTTTGATCCATCTGTGAACTCCAACTATCTGCTCTTAATATTTCCTTCTCCCGGAGGATCCAATCCTCTCTACTCAGGAACAGTACTTTATAAGGCAGTTCGTAGTTGACAGTGGGAGGCACAAAGTCAGAGGTCATTTCCAGAATGCTGTGAATTCCACTGTCAACCAACAGTCTGTTGCACTCTGCATTAAATTGATTTGTGCAATTGGCAATGTGCACAAGTCTGTATGCAGACCATCTAGTCTCTCTCTCCAGAAGAATGTGGAGTAGAGGTAGATCTAGAAGGATATCCATGGCCGCTAACGGTGTGGTACTTATGGCACTACTGATAGCCAGACAAGCTTGTCTCTGTAAGCCAGAGAGCTCCGCTTGGGTCATTTTCTGTAAAGCCTTCTGCCACCAGGCAATTGCTCTATAAGTGATCATTGGTCTGACAATCATCAGATGAATCCAATGGATTTGTTCGGGACCTAAACTCCAAGTTTCACCACAAATCCTTCGACATGTCCATAGAGACAGTCTGGCTTCGTGTGAAACTTTTTCCAAGTGAGCGTTCCAGGTGAGTCTTTTATCAAGGACAATGCCAAGATATTTCATCTCCTTTTCAAATGGAATGACCTCACCATTGAGAGAAAGTGGCGTTAAAACGTCCAATTTTCTCCTCCTGGTGAAGAAGGGAATAACACAGTTTTACTGGCGTTGACAGACATCGGCTTTTTCAGGCACCAATTGTGAACATCGCCCAACGTTCAAATATAACGCCGAATTCCATTTATGCCCTGTAGGAGCAAAAACCCATGCTCTAGTTCTCAGAGTATTGGATGCTAAACCACCCGTCGACGATTTAGCAGGTGATCCTTACGAAATCATAAGATATAGTAGACACAAAAGCAAAAAGAAAAAGTCAGTGTTACAGTTATACAACATGCTGTTCCTGAAAGTAGCATAAAAGAAGCAAAATTTCATTTTATGTAGCAATCCTGTGAATGCTATCTGATTCAATTCCATAACGGATGTTTGGTACATACTGAATAAGAAAAATTTTTGTAGTTAATCATAAAATGTCCTTGCCTATGTGGATGAAATACCGCCGATCATTCAGGCAACCACTAATTCATCACTTCGGAAATCTTTAGCGGTGGCGTATCGTATCAGAGAGTTAGTTTTTTAAGCCGACATTCAATAAATTCTTTGGCAGCCTCACCACAACGCAAATCAGGTGCAATTTACAGAGTGCTTTTTTATTGTTGAATGTTAAACGATGAATTGCGGCGCTTCAGCTCGTTCCTGCACTTTCGTAGGTAGGTAAAACTCAATATCCACGAATTGTTCTNCGGTTGTCTTCTTGCGGTTAAGACCAAAAATCGGTCTTGAACTGCAGTTGTAGCGCGTCCTCGCCCTGGATGTTGTTCGGCTGGACTGCCAGTTTCACGGAAACGCCGCCACAATCGACTGATAACACTTTAAAAAACCCCCAAACGAAGAGCTACATCATTTTGTCGCATGCCACCTTAAAAAAGCCCTACAGTTCTATTCATCTCAGCCAGTGGTAAGTGATGACGTTCCATGTTGAAGCACAATATTTCCAGTTCAATTGCTGAGCAAGAACTGCATAGAATGTACAAACTCGACACTTTCAGATTATTCATTTTAGCCGAAAACCTACAGTTTGTGAAAAACTTGATGAAAAGATTAGTTACCGTTTTTGCAGGCTTTGTTCAACCCACAGAAATCTACAGGATGGTCGAGTGTACCAATTTAATCGAAATTAAACAACCTCATGCATTTATTTTTATGATATTTAGTATGTTATAAAAATATCCCTAGACTTCTCCGATGTGTGTATATAAATAACTAGGTGTTTTAGTTTGAAGCAACTTAAACAAAAAAACTTTTATCAAATATTGGACTCTGTACTTCACATTCAGCTCCTTAATTTTTAACAAAAATGGTGTGATATGTTCACCATTTGGTATGCAGCATACGAATCGCATGCAAGCATTTTGTATACGTTGTATCTTCCACTTGTTGTATTGCGGCAAAAATTGTAATACACCGAACAACAATACTCGATATGGGGATAAATAAGAGTTTTAACTAACCTGAGTTTCATTTCTTCTGATATCTGGTACTTGAATTTGTATAGCGATTTGAGTTTGAAGAATGATACTTTGAAAATATTTGTCACATGTTCATGGAAAGACAAAGAGCTATCTATGGTTACGCCATAATTTTTAGCACTGTCTACCTAGTCAATGTCTGCATTATCGAGAGTGACCCTAAAGTACACTGATTTTCTACTATTTATCTTTGAGACCCGTCGAAAATAAATAAATTCGCAAATAAAACTAAAGAAACCTGGAAAATTATTAATAATGAATTAGGTATAAAAAAGAAAGATGGAAAAGAAAAAATCATTCTTCAGCAGAAGGATACCGTTATCTCTGACCCACACAAAGTTGCATTAACTTTTGCTGAGCATTTCGCTAATGCATCAGATTCCGCAATGTTAAATCATTTTGGTCAGAATATGTCTCTTCCCTGTACTAGGGTAGAAAATGTCACCATCAATTATCCATACCCATCTTACCCTATCACAGAATATGAAGTAGTTGATTGTCTTAATAGAATGAAAAATAAGACATCTTCAGGATATGATGAATTATCGATTATAGTTATAAAAAATATTATTGACTTAATACTAAAACCATTTATATACCTAATGAATCAATCACTTATACAAGGGTTCTTTCCAGATGAATTTAAAAAAGCATTGGTAATTCCTCTGCACAAAAAAGGTGACCTAAAAGTAGTTGACAANCTCCAATATTTGTAACAATTTTAGATGGATATTTCAAAAGAAATTTCTAAAATTTCGTGAGTTTCGAGTATAGGAATGTTTTGTGCAAATCTGTGTTTATATTGGCCACGCAACTTTCTGTATCGGTGTTATGAGAAGACAAATATAACTGTATATCATCTGCGTATAGATGTACTTAACAATGTAATAAGAAAGTGGGGTAATCAAAAATAAACACTGAAAACATCAAGGGTCTTAAAATATTTCCCTGCGGTCCACCTGAGATTGTTTCTTTTAGGGATGACCATGAGTAATCATCCAGTTTGACCCTGTGTGATCGGCCTGTGAGATAGCTGGTCATCCATTTGAGAGAAATGTCATCGAATCCTATGGACTTGAGCTTGCTGATGAGTAAAGCAAAATTAACTAAATCGAAAGCTTCACTTTGATCAAGCAGTACTGAAATGGTGACTTTTGATTGATCTCTGAAGTTCGTCGATTACTTTCCGTGTTTTTTGCGGAACCCAGACTGCTCGTACGGAAGTATTCGATTTTCTTCAAGAAAAGCTCGTACTTGACGGAAAACATTTTTCTCGAATATTTTATAGAATGAGGGCAGAATGCTGATAGGGCGTAGGTCCCTGAACGTAGTAGGTGCATTCTTTTTCGAAATTCGAATCGCTGGATATTAAATCGCGGCAGATATATCGCCAACAGCATATGCAAGAATAACTTCTGTGGAGAATCCTGCACTGAAACATGTCGAATATTATCCAACGCCCTTCGTGGTATCAGCCAAGGGACTAGTTGTTTTCTGATAGGTGTCAGTCCACCTACAGTATAGGTAAGTTGAGACTGACCTGAACGAAGATGATTTAATGTTTTTGGGTATAATGGTGCTAGTAATAGTAATTTGCGCATACTTTTCTATTTACAAGCACTATTCTGCTGTTTACAAATACTCCTTTTTGACTCTGAGAGTCTAGTTTTAATTTTATTGCTAGGTTGATTGGTGTATGTGTTTGTTAAGCACATCTGACGAGTTACCTAAGTTAGTATGTTACAATGTAGGCTCCTGTATAGTAATTGAACACTAATAAATTGATTAATGGATACCCGAAGTACTCGTAATATCTAACAATGAGCAAATTCGTAGTATAATTTATTGAAATTATCATGATATCATGATATCATCATTTTCAAGAACATCAAATTAATATTCAGTCATTGCTAAATACACCGCATCATGTCCGAACAGAGAAATATTTCATGGACGATTTCAAATATATATCTTCATGATTTTTTCCATCTTTCGTGTTCTTTCCATCAAATCGAGGCTTGTCACTGGAGTGGAACAATAAAATAAAAGACGCTAGTTTGGTAAATAAAAATGATATACATCGCAAAAAATAAAAAGTGAAGAACGTAGTAGACTTTGCAGAAATACTTCAGTCAAGTGGAGAAAAATAAGAATCCAATCTCGATAGGCAATTCTTTAAACGACGAAAAACCTCCCGAGGCCTGTAAGAATATAGCCCATCTAAAATGTAACATTGTTTGAATTTTATCGCCCTCCTTCTGTATATATCAGATAACGTTACTATTTGGAAATATGATATGCAGGGAAAAATATACCAGTACTTCTCTGAAATATTTAGCATACTCATGTACTTATGAGGAAATGAATCATCAGAACTAGATACATATTTTTGTTCAACTCATTATATTACTTTTTTGGAAAAATAGTTACTTGTTTGCTTCGGAAAGGAACTGTTTTCATCGATAAATACTTTTGAAAAGGGTAATTGGAGTCTNCATCACACCAGTCTTTTATATTTATAATATCCTTGCTGATCAAATCATGCGGTTCACTTTCATTCTTGCAATGCCAAAATAATGTAGTGTCAGCTGCGAATTAGGTTATTTCTGCGGCTATATTAATGCGGGCTAGGTCGATAATATATAACCACAAGAATTGGACCTATACCCGATCCTTGTGGAACACCACAAGTAACTGTCTGGGGATGGGATATGTTGTCCGGTAGTTTTTGAGTACGTTCTGACAGGCATGATCTGAACCATTTCGAAGATATTTCTCTAAAGTCATACACTTCTACTTTTTGCAGCTGGATTTCATGATCCATGCAATCGAAAGCTTCTGAAAGATCGCAAAAACTGCTGCTGCTATTTCACAATTATTCAAATTGAGATAAACGGTTTCCAGTAGATGAAACATAGCATCTTCCGTGTTTTTCAAGCTCTGAAACCCAAACTGACTGCTACAAATAATATTAAGCTTATTCACAAACATCATAATTCTTTGTAAGCAGGATTGTTTGTGTCGCCTCCTTTGTGCAAAAAAATAACAATGGCTGTTTTCAAACATGCCGGAAATACACCCGTTATGAAGCTTGTGTTTATAGATTCCACCAAAGCGATGATAGCGGAGTTGGGCAACTTGGTAAATACTTTTATGCTCATGTCATCTCAGCCAACTGAGTTTAAATTTTTAATTTCTTTAAGAATTTTTTCAATTTGAATTCCACATGTCGCAAATGTTTAAACGAAATTGATTGAACTTTGAACTTTGTCGACAAGATGTGAAATTTTAGACAATAAAGCTCACCTTCATCTTGAAGTTCAGCCATTTTGGAACGAACTTGGCTGCCAGACGCTTCATATCCAGAATTTACAAAAAATTCCATGGCATGAGCCAACTGATACGCCAACATCCTCATCAACTTTTGTACCCGGTGTCCCACATTTTATGTGACAGGCAATATCTGGTTTGTTGAAGGAGATACACAAAAATATTTCATACAAAAGTTTTAGGAGTTCATGAGAGCTATATTTTGATATAATTTTTAAATATACAGGGTGTTTGGTGTAGGTGCTACAGACCAAAATTCCATTTTTTAAAATAGAACGCCCTGTATATCATTACNTGTGACTTCCAATGTCAATCAACAGTCTGTTGCACTCTGCATTGAATGGATTTGTGCAATTGGTAATGTGCACAAGTCTGTATGCAGTCCATCTAACCTCTCTTTCCAGAAAAATGTGGAGAAGAGTTAGATCTAGAAGGATCTCCATGGCCTCTGACGGTGTGGTACTGATGGCACCACTGATAGCCAGACAAGCTTGTCTCTGTCAGCCAGAGAGCTTCGCTTGGGCCGTTTTCTGTAAAGCCTTCAGCCACCAAGTAATTTCAGCATAAGAGATCATTGGTCGGACAATCATCACATGAATCCAATGGTTTTGTTTGGGACCTAAACCCTAAGTTTTACCACAAATCCTTTGACATGTCCATAGAGACTGTCTGGCTTTGTGTAAAACTTTCTCCAAGTGAGCGTTCCAGGACAATGCCAAGATATTTCACCTCCGTTCCAAATGGAATGACCACACCATTGAGGGAAAGTGGCGTTAGATCGTCCAATTTTCTTCTCTTGGTGAAGGTGATTAACACAGTTTGATTGGACTAACAATATACAAAAATTACCGTGTAAAGTTTCCGTCAACTCTTCTGAATATGAACGGAAACAAGGTGAATATTAACTTATTCATGGATTGATGGCATATCCGTTAGTTTAAATTTTCATTCTCTACGGAGACTTTCAATGTAACTCTTCTAGCATTTTAAACAGCTTCTCTCCGAGAATAATTGAATAAAACCGAAAAAGTTTCTTGATTACCTTAGCGAAACCTACAGTCACTCGGGAGTTCGTACCTTTGTGAAGTTATTTTGGTGCAATGGAATATTACATGGAAAAAGGATGAACGTTGAATGGGTAATTAACATTTTAAATGAATGATTTCATAAACAGAAACACAGCATGAAAATTCGCCGACTTAAATTCTATTTGTGACAGTTGCTATCGAATTTCTAACGAAATACATTAGACGAGTTATGATGAGCGATATCGATAGGGGAACGATGGATTTTTACTGCACAGAATGCGTTGGTCCATTCGTACTCACATACAGTTCGTAGATTTATATATTTTTTTGTTCATCAATGGAACATGGAATCTTACGTTATACGAGTGATTGAAGTGTTAATTTTAATAAACCGTATCTTCCGTAATAATCGAGGTAGAATGATGAAACTCTCAGGACTGATGGAAATGCCCAAAATGCACCTACTATCTGAATGGGATTGGTCGAAGTGATATACACTACTTGCCACTCGCGATGGAACAACCCATTTTTATGGTAAAACACAATAGGGGGCAAAAGGGGCTCACCACAGGAATTAAAATTTCTTCAAAAAATATTAGATACCTTCATTATGTAAGGAAATACTTGAACGATATTGCATTTGGAACATATTTCAATAAGCACAGAGAAATATATAGAGGAGTAATAAGTAATGCAAAAGACATATATTGAAAAGACAGAATGAATAATGCTACTAATAAAATGAAAGAAACATGGAATATTGTCAATAAATTGAGGGGAATGAACAATAACCAGAAATTTCCACATATCTTCCTACACCCTGACACTATTAATGACTTTTACTGCTCCATGGTTGAGAAATTAACTGAGAGATTGGAATCTATACGAGATCCATTAATGTACCTCCAAACAGTACCAATAAACAAACCATGCATTTTTCATAACACCGATATTAGAGAACTGAAAAGTATCATCAATAACCTGAAAAACAAAAAAAAATATGGAACTGACAATTTGTCTATCAGAATATTTGAAAACTCACCAGATTGCGCTCTATAGGTTCTTGTTCAAGTCATAAATGACACTTTCAGGCGTAGAGTTTTTCCACAATTTCTTAATGCATCAATGGTCATACTTTTGCCTAAGGGAGGAGATCCTAATGATCCATCCAACCTAACCCCAATATCTTCACAACCAACTCTTGCAAAGTTGATTGAGAAATCAGTTAAAATCAGACTTAATGACCATTTAAATATAAACAAAATAATCACTCCTCATCAATTTGCGTTTTAGGAAAACAAAAGCATTAATGACGCAATATTTAATTTTCTTCATAAAGCTTACAGCAACTTGAATTATGGTGGGGCGACTGCGGCAGTATTCTGTGACTTGTCAAAAGCATTTGATTGTGTTAACCACAGAATACTGCTGCGGAAGCTACATCATTATGGAATTGCTGGAAACTGCCTGAAATGGTTTGGATCCTATCTTACAGGATGAAGTTTGTTAAAACCAATAGTTACTCAAGTACAAAGAACGCGAAAGCAGGAGTACCCCAAGGATCGATCTTAGGACCCATATGTTTTACTATACGTATTTCTGGTAGTTTCACCATTTTTGCAGATGATATCACCCTTTTGTGGCATTGTATAAATCAACAGAATTTATATGAAAGCATCTGTAATGATCTCAGCAAAATTAAACAATAATGCGTGGCAAATATGCTGTCATTCAACACTAAAAAAACTAGTTTAATCACTTTCAAGTGCAATCTACCAGAAATACATATGGAAAGTACAGTAGTGCTGATCTCTACAAAATTCTTGGGAATTAATATCGATGAGTGTCTGAAATTTGAGGAGCATTTAAGCATTATAAACAAGAAACTTTCCTCCGGGTGTTTTGCACTTAGAATAGTATCAAAGGAACTAGGATTTCACGCAGCAAAAAATGTTTATTATGCCCTCATAGACTCTCACTTAAGGTATGGCATAGCAGTTTGAAATGTATGCAGTAAACAGCTGTTTCAATCTGTTTTCATATTACAAAAACGTGCGGTACGATATCTCTGTGGAGCAAAGTGGAATGATGCTTGTAAGCCACTGTTTTTAATACATGGAATTTTAACTGTGACTTCATTGTTTATTCTTGAATCACCATGACTTATACACAAGAACAAAGGTACTTTTACTTCTCCGCGTCACCACAATACAACTTGACAAGTAGTCAAATCAAGAACTCAATTATATAATAATGGAGTGAAAATGTATAACAAGTTACCTGAAAGTTCAACAGAACTTTCTTTTAGGAGAAACTTGAAGGCAATTCTGGTCAAAAAGGCTTACTATACATTAAATGATTTTTTTGAGGATAACGTCAACACATTATAATATTCATGTGTATGTATATATGTTTGTATATGTATGCACGTATGTATATATGTATATATGCGTACATACTATTTGTAGTGTTTTTATTTATACATTTATACAAAAATAGTGTCCCTATGGCGGATTTCATCTTCTTCGTGCAAAGTGTGTAGAAATTTGGGTTTGAACGCATGCATTTTAAAAATCTCCTATTTTACTGTTTAGTTACCTCTAGCGGGTGTCTTCTATTAAATTCAGCGGCCGGTTCACGATAAAACCTTACGCCTTCACCAACAATTGAAACAAGTTAAATTTTTTTGGAAAGGACGCGCAATGTTGAAATTTGTGAATCAAAATTAGCTGATATCAGTTAAAATAGAAACTTCAGAAATATCAAAATATGAACAGGAACTGACGAACAGAACACAATTGGAACACAAGAACTATACCCAACACAAACACAGGAACAATGAACAAAATGGGAACAAAAACACGGCATAAACAACAGTGATACAAGGAACAACAATACTAGAAACAATGAATGCAATGAAAACTGGTCTGGGGGTTAATAAAACAAGATCTTTCAACAATATTGTCAAGTTGACAGTGACTATCATTGAGCAACTGTTTTCCATGGTAATCTCAGGGCACTACATAATTGTTATTAAGTGAAAGTGATGTAATTCAATCCTTTCAAATGATTGCAGACAACAATTCAGTAAGTAGATGAAATAATATAAATTCTACCTGTTTGCCGGGTGCGAATTTTTCTTTGAAAATAAGACTTTTTACACTTCTGGTTGGATAGAATCTGGATGTTCGGTACCTAGAATTAGTTTTACGAATGGTCTTACTCAGTTATAATAGAACTCGTCATCGATAATTTTCCATACACTGCTTCACACTATATCGATAATCTGAAAACGTGGTGCTGTGCCATTTTCATCAGATTGGCTCAAAATGGATGATACTATCTCACAGTCAAACGAATCCATGAAAATGTCTGCATCTTTGATACCTGAGAGTACTCTCCAGATAGAATGAAGGGGTTTAGGTATTGAACGAGTTATTTTGCTCCCTAGTATGTTTTACCATCAAAATAAGTCCTTCCATCGCGAGTGGTGGGCAGTTTATATCACTTTGGCCAACCTCGTTTAGGTGGTATGTGCATTTTGAGCATTTTCATCAGTCCTGTGAGTTTCATCATTCTACCTCGATTATTACGGAAGATACGTGTTTCCATGAGAAGTGAGACAAATTCGGACTATCATTTTTTCAGAGAAAAAGTGCATTTGTAGTAAGTCGGTAGTACTGATGATGAATCTGAAGGAATTTTGAGCCTATTTTGCCTCTTACTTAGGTAAGGTTAGGTCTGAAGTGAGTGGGTCTATTTGACCCTTCATAGCAACCCGCAAGAGTTTATTGTGGCTCACACCTAATCACACTCGACCAAATAAACCCAGCTTCTTAACGAAGCCGATTAGTTTGTATGGTGAGTGGTCTTTCAGGTCATAAGGTAAGAGTACGGCTCTGCCGAACTCTAAAAACTTGATTCGGTCCCCAGCGGAGCAGGCAAAAAGTATATGCTCTGTTGTTTCATCATTTTCCAACCAGAGGTGACAGACACTGTCTTCCGACAGTCCGAATGAATAAATGCCTTGGAGTGAGCCAAACCTGGTAAATTTTGCCAGAAGTCAATAAATATTTTTGCCATCTAGATGTTCAATGTTTCTTTGGCAAAGCCTAAAGTTATGCCAATGACAGGTTCTGGTTCAATGAAGCTGCTTGCAGCACCCTCCTTTGCAAGGGAGTCAGCAACCGCCAGTGTGGCCAGGAATCCAGACCAGAGACAATCTGTTGAGTGTTCGAGGAGAGTTCTTTTTGGAAATTTGCTGCCAATTTAGACGTTGCTCGGTAGGAGCCAAGAGCTTTCAACGCCGCTTGACTACCAGAGAATATTTTTATTCTATACGATTCTTTCGTTTTTTATTCATAATTGCAGCTCTTTCAAATGACACCAGATTATTACCATCATTATTTAACAATTACTTCCAATATCTCACGTTGTTGTCGAGTCTAAGTACATAGCCTTCCACGCCAATGACCAGCGTTCAATTCTCCGATCTTTTCCAATTCCCCAATGACGTTTGCTGAGACATCACAAAGGTGTGGAGAGCCGGAAAAAGTTACAGGTTGAGAAAAGCGCGCCACGTGACTGGGTGGTCAGTCTCGTTGAGGGATACGCCTGGTCCTCTGTTTGAATTATTTTTGTCCACAGAAAATTCAAATCTCCCACCACGATGTTCAGAGATGCAGAAGCGTGTGCTCTGATCAGTTGGCAAACTGCGTGACAATTTGAGGAAGCTACGTGACAATTTGGTACACTCCGATTGGTTCACCGCTGAGTGACAGGACACCACGTGACAATTTGGTGTACTCTGGATGACTAGGTTATCTGTCTGCCTTATATGCCAAGCTGAGACGCAACCTGGCTGGTGTGATGACGTCACAGTCTGCCTGAATAAAGGCTATTTCTACTTGTGTATGTGGTTGGATTCCTCCAATCTCTCCGAACAACTACTTGCTCCTAATATTTCCTTCTCCCGGAGGATTCAGTCCTCTCTACTCGGGAACAGTACTTTATAAGGCAGTTCGTAGTTGACAGGTGGAGGCATAAAGTCAGAGGTCATTTCCAGAATGCTGTGATTTCCAGTATCAGCCAAAAGCAATTGGTAATATGCACAAGTGTGTTAGTACTCCATCTGGCCTCTTTCTCTAGAAAAATGTGGAGAGGAGGTAGATCTAGAAGGATCACCATGGCCGCTGATGCTGTGGTACTGATGTCACCTCTGATGGACAGACAAGGCTGGCTCTGTAGGCCAGATAACTTCTCCTGGGCCGTTTTCTGTAGAGCCTTCGGCCACCGGACAATTGCTGTAGAAGTGACCATTGGTCTGACAATCATCACATAAATCCAATGGATTCGTTCGGGACCTAAACCCTAAGTTTTATCACAAATCCTTCGACATATCCATAGGTACAGTCTGGCTTTAAGTAAGACTTTTTTCAAGTGAGTGTTTTTGAATGCCAAGATATTTCACTTTCGTTTCAAATGGAATGACCTCACTATTGAGGTAAAGTGGCGTTAGATCGTCCAATTTTCTTCTCCTGGTGAAGGGAATTATCACAGTTTTGCTGGGGTTGACAGACATTTGTGAACAATATCCATTGCCCCCTAGTAGGTTTTACCACGAAAATGAGTTGATCCATCGCGAGTGGCGGGCAGTATATATCACTTTGGCCAACTCTATTCAAGTGGTAGGTGCATTTTGAGCATTTCCATCAGCCCTCAGAGTTTCATCATTCCAGCTCGATTATTACGGAAGATACGGGAGTGTTTCCATGAGAAGTGAGACATACTGTATAATTTTATCCTTATTTGCTACTGAAGGGCCGATAAAGCAAGTGTCTCACGGGGAAACATCGGAAGTCTACCAGTGAGGATGAGTTGTATGTAAGAAAGTAAAATTTTACTTTTTTCAACAAGTATATTGTGTAGAAAACCTGTGAATGATATCTGGCTCGATCCCATCAGGAATGTTTCGAATACAAATGGAATAGAATGAAGTGTTTTCCGTATAATTCATGTAAAAGTATTTGTTTCGAAAATATTTTTTTTCCGTGTAATCCAGTGTTCATATGAAAAATGCTGTTTTGACAAGACTTTTTCAACGAGTTCATATCTTAAACTTACTTGTTAGCATGATCTACATACCTTTGTATAGAGTTATTTTTTGGAAGATTCCCACATTTTTTGTATCAAGATGGAGAAGTAGAAGACAAAAAACTTTCTTTCCCAAAAATTAATCTCTCCTAATCTCTCTTTCGATTCGCGATGCCATCTAAGGATGAGTCAATATGAATATTAAGCATGAGCGGTTCATAATATCTCATTTAGTTATCTTTGAGAAATAGGAAATGGCAACGTGAATTGCCGTAGTAATTTATGTTATTAAGCGCAAAAAGGCCAAGAATCTGGTACGTTCACGATAAAGAAGTTGAATGACTGAAAAGTCAAGGGTTAAAAAGGAAAAGGAAGATATAAGACCAGTCAGACCCATATAGAATACGCCAGACACGATTTGGGGATTTATTTCATATACTGGGAAACACGTTTTGTCGGATCGTTACTTGAATTTCGATAATTAAAATAACTCGTTACTTGAAAATGAGTAGATGAGTGATTAGAGGAGAATCACACTTGTGGACCCTCATTCCTTTCTTACTCCATTTGCTAATGGAGAGGATAATGATAATAAATATATTTACACCCATCAGATACAATATGCGGACTACAGTAAATACAAGAATTTGGCATGAGGAAGTAGAAAAAATATGAGTATAAAGATAAATGTCTCCGAAACGGATATGATAATGTCAGGACAGACAATTTCGCTTTCTGCTTCGATAAGTTTATTGGGGTTGAGATGGAAAACAGTATGTCTTGGGACAATCATGTCACTGAAATTGCGAAGGCTGTTTCTCAAAAGCCTGAAACACTGTTCTGAACCAGAAAACTCTACACACCTCAGTAAATTTTGATGCTTGATGAAGCTCAGATCAGACCTTCTTTGGAGTATTGTTCTCATGTATGGTGCTCCGCCCCCAAGCACCATACATACAGAAAAGAAAAATTCTTGAATATAAAAAGAACTCTGAAGGAAACATTCGGCATTTAAAGTTGATGTAGCGACAGAATGGACAGATGTAGATGTAGTTTAATCCATCAAAGCCATCAATTCAAATACAGATAATTTATTTTCAAAAAGGATGTGTCTTTGCAAATGTCTGAAACGGTATCCACTGAAGAATTCTGGACCAAATATATCCCAGAAAAATATGAAAATTGCAAGAAATACTGTGTTTGACTCGACATACATATGTGAAACATCTTTCTCGAAGATGAATTTTTTGAAAAGCAAATATTGTTCGAGATTAACGAACGCCCACCTAGAAGACACACACTCGAGAACCCAACTATAAAAACTGGCTCAAAACCGTCTGTGTAGTTTCTCACATTAATATTGCGCCTTGTGTTTTATAATTCAGATTTTGATTTGAAACGAAAATAATACACAGGTAGCACGTAATTATCATCAGTTGTTTTTTTCTATACCTCGTTAAAACTTTCCCACAGTATCCGGACCCCACCTAAAACTATTTGCCGACATCTGGTCTGGAACTTAGAAGAAAGGCTGGAGATTTGTCTCTCTTCATATTTTCACGGAAAGTGTTCAAGTGACTTGGCACTTTTGATTCCTCCAAGAGCGGTACATATCAGAAATACGCGTCGGACTGTGACTGCTCATCGTTTTGAGGTTCAACTCAGTACACCTCGAACTTCACTGTTCAGGAAAACTGCGTTTATGTGAAATAAACATTTCAAAAACGTTTTTCCAAATGAATTTGATCTCCAGCGATTCAAATCCAATGTGAATCGCTACTTTCGCACAGGTACCGCTCATAAATCGCTTTAAGGATGTTCCTGTAGTGCTTTTGTTTTGACTTGAAAGAAAACTATACTGCAGGTTGACGGACTGACACCTATCAAAAATCAACTACTTCACTGGATAATAACACGATGGGCGTTGGATTATATCCGACAGTGTCAGTGGAGAATTCTTCATAGAAGTAATTCCTGTGTATGGTGTTGGCGATATAACTGCAGGAATCGATTTTAAATTATTGGAACGGACACACTTATTACTATATGAAGAGATACATATCGTTTTTTTTTTTCATTTGAACTCTGATGTTCCAATAACTTTGGAATATATTCTACGCAATTCCTCGCACTCACAGACGCTCATCAGTTGGGGATGACTTATTTCATTTTTATTAATGACAGTTGGTAACCTAGATTCAGTAACCCAGTTTTGATCGCCATCTCTATTATTTTTGAGAGTGTAGATATTAATAATACTGGCCGGTAGTTGATAACTTTTTCAATTCGCATTTTTTGAAAATTAGAATGACCATTGTATGCTCTTTTCAATTAATATACCTTGTTGAAAAATAAATTAATCAGGTGATCGAAATCAACCCAAGCTTAAAAAATACCTTTCCTGTCATCAAAGGTGACAAATCAGTTAGTTTTCAATAACTTGATATGAAATATATTCAGTTTACGAAGATCCAACATAATTATTATTTCACGTGATTTTCAAGAAGACTTCAGGAATTCAACTCTTCCATGAAATTAGATTCCATTCTGAAGTTGGATAATCTAACAAGACAACATAACTTTGAGAGTTGAGCAAACATTATATCTGAAACGAAGTTCCTGATCCAGACAGCAACTCACAAACCTCACTCTAAAATTAAATCAATGGAATAATCCTCAAGAATGTGCTTTGGACAAATGTTTTTCGGAATCATGAATGAAATCTGAATGAATATGAGATGCTGGTTATATTTTTTGAAACTGGATTTTTGTATAATTTGAAATTTAAAATTTTCAGCTCATTATTTAAGTGAAATACTCTGCAGCGAAAAATCGAATATTCTTCTGAATTATAATGAAAACGAGATCCTCCTCGTGGATCAGTGAGACCTTGACGTTGGTTGGCTCAGTACCCAAAATGATCCTGCGAGCGATGCCAGTGGAAGCGTAAACTCCTGGTAGGGCAACCCATGCTGGTAAGGTCAAAGGGATTGGTGAAGCTGAGGACTACTCAAATGAGAAATAAACCTCTAGGAAAAATTTGCAATCCCAAAGTATCATCCATGCTGATGGGATGAATGACTGCAGCGTTATGCAGTCAAGAATGGAAATAATTGGTGACGATACCCTGCTTTCACATGCGGGGCTCTGTGGAGGTTAATAGATATTTCCCTAGCTACTCGTGGGAACAAAATTATTTCTGACTTAAAAATTGATGAGGAGCCTCCTATCTCCGAAAACCTAGGAACTACTGGTGTAAACCCTACCCAAGAGAAAACACCAAACATGAGTCAGGAGACGACGGGTCCTGTCCCTCGGTTCCTGATCATGAAAAGGAAGAATGGCGACTTCACAAGAGTCAGTCCATTTCTAATCCAAATAGTAATGTATGGACGTATAGGCACAACTAATGACTTGAAGAAAGTAAAGGACGGTTTGCTAATAGAAACCAAAACTAGAGCCCAAGCAGAAAGACTGCTTTAAATTGAAAAATTCTCTGAGTTTGAGGTTGAGGTTGTTTCGCATAAAACCCTCAACAAAAGTGAAAGGTGTGGTGTTCTGTACAGACTTTCTCAACTGCACAATTGAAGAAATAGATGAAGAACCTAAATCCTAAGGGGTAACCAAAGTAACCCGTATGAAACAAAAGAAAGGACATGAAACAGTTGATTCACCAAATCATATTTTAGAATTTAACTCAACTAAACTACTCACTAATATACATGCAGCGTTTTACAACTTAAGAGTTCGTCCGTATTTCCCAGCACCAATGAGATGCTTCAACTGCCAACGATTTGAACACATATCCTCACGGTGCCAAACAAAAAAAACCTGCCTTTGTGGAAAAAAGAATACGAAGGAGAATGTGAGGAACCTATTGTGTGCGTGAACTGCAAAAGAAATCATTTATCAAATTCGAAGAACTGCCCTGAACTAACACGAGAAAAAGAAATTCAAAAAATTAAGACAATAGAGCAAATCCCCTATTTTGAAGCGAAGACTGTTGACGTAAATATTTGTCAAGTTAATGATAAATTAACTTCTCATCTCAACCACATCATAAGAGATGTTCTGAGGACACATATGAGACCAAATGAAATATCTCCCTCCAACTCCCCTTCCTCATCTTCCTCATCCCAACCATCCAAAATAACTCCATTCATACCACCCACTCTTTCACCACCGCCTTCTGAATCCAAAAGGAAGCGGTTGGATGTTTTGTTACCTCCGAGCTCGGACGAAGAATCTGAAGCTAGTGGAACATCGACTTCCACTCAATTAAGAAACGGAACGAACAGAAAGAGAGGTCGACCAACAGGTCGCCGCAGAACTTGAAATATTTTTGTTATATAACCGCTCAGGGCATGAGACATGCTATTCAACCAATAAAGCAATATCACTCATAGCCCTTTGTGAAAACTTAATTTCCTGGAACTGTAATGGATGTAAACTTTATTATCCTGAGCTGAAGAAAATAATTGTGTATGCTTGCAGGAAATTCACCTCAAACCTCAAGAGGATTTTCAAATGAGAGGATACGTTAGCTATAGAAAAGATGGTATACCAAATTTCAGAGCAAGAGGAGGAGTAGCTATATTAATCCGAAACAATATTCCCAGTAACATAATCCAAATACAGTCAGATCTTGAGGTAGTTGCCGCACACATAGACTTTCCATTCAGCTTGACAATATCTAGTACCTACCTACCCAACAACAACTGGAACTTAAATGACCTTAAAACGATAGCCAACCAAGTCCCAGAACCCTACTTGATTGTGGGGGACTTTAATGTCCATAACCCTGGGGTTCTGAAAAACTTGACATTCGTGGAAGGAAGGTTGAAGAGTTTAATGATGATCTGAACCTCACACTTCTAGATAGTGGTGAAAGAACTTTTCTGAATCTCAGATCTCGCTCCTTATCAGCCATAGACCTTGCCCTACGCTCATCAGCTCTTGCTCCTTTGTTCAGATGGTACTGCCTTGATGATAATATGACGGATCATTTTCCTATAAGTATAGAGTGTCTCAATGAAACCGTTTCATCATTTTCCTCAAAATGTTGGATTTTAAATAAAGCTAACTTGGATTTATACAGAGCAGAATTGAACAATTTGAGGAAAGTTAACCTCGATAATATAGATAACGCGGTCGAAAAAATCAGCACTGCTATTCTAAATGCAGCCCAAAGAACAATCCCTCAGTCATCTGGTAGGAATCGAACCATGAAAGTTCCTTGGTGGAATGAAGAAATAGCTATCCTCACAGCTGAGAAAAAACATGCCTTGAATATTTTTAAGCGACACCCCACTGAGGAAAACATGATATCCTTCAAACGTGCTAGATCCAAAGCAAGACGCACTATATGCGAAAGTAAAAGGCGATCCTGGGAAAAATATGTATCGTCCTAAACTGCAGATACTTCTACTTCAGAGATATGAAAATAAAATTCGCGCCATAATGGGTAAGAAGTTTACAAATGTATCTCAAGTCCTCGAAGCTAATGGCCGACTCATCACTGATCCTCAGGAAATCAACGAAAGAGTTGCAGAACATTTTGCTGCAATGAGCAGCACCCCAAATCTAGATCCAGATCTGCAGACAATAAAAACAACAGCAGAAAGACACATATACTTTGTCGGAGGAGAAACTCTAGAATATAACATCCCTTTCACTTTTCTCGAGTTTGAATCAGCCTTGTGAAATACCAAAACCTCTGCGCCTGGATCCGACGGAATCATGTATGATTTCATGAAACAACTTTCAATAGACCAACCGATGAAAATGATACTCCAGTAGATCGTGCTTTCAGGCTCTGTAATACAAAGGAAGGTCTCGAGAAGGAACCAGGCATCATCAAAAATGATCTTCAACGGAATGGATACTCCAAAGTAATGGTGGTGTCTTTTGCTACAAGACAGCAAGAGCCTCACAAGGAAGAGAAGCCGCCACAACCAGTACTTGTACTTTTCCTACATCAGGGAATCATTGGAAAGGATAAGAAGAATTGGGTCCAAGTATAACATCAGAACCTGCTTCAGATCTGGGAACACTTTTCGTAGCAGCCTCCCAAAAACCAGACCACCAAACGCGAACTGCGATTCCAAGATTTGCATTTACCGGATACCCTCTGTATCTTTAGAGTAGGGAGGGTGAGAGTAGACCTACGTCACTTAGGCTACATGTGACTCATTGTACATCCTACTGAGAAGTTATTCTCCTAGGTCATCGTCCATCCTATCCCTTCCAGGAAGGTGGACAGGTCACTAGGAGACATATCTTTCATATTGGCAGGTGCAGGCCGAAACTCTCCGAACACACACTCTCTTTGGCAACCTTGAGGTGTCTCACGGTGGTCTCCGCGAAAGTTTTGAAAGGTGCAACGGCATTATTGTCGTTGTGCAGCTTTTTCAACCTTCTTGGGGTTCCCTCCGTGGAGGTGCATAAGTTCGGGAGCTTTCCTGTAGGGGCAGGGTTCCTTGCTTGCCTTTATTCAAGGCGGAGCTCTTGGTGCCCGCCGCAGAAAGTGCCCTTGCTGTTGGAGGTGGAGTGGGGGAGGAGGAGGGTGCACTTATAGTTGCTGCCACTCCTGCCTCCTTCGGTCTCTTTCTCCTTTTGGCTTCGGAGTCACAAATGCGCTTACGCATTGACCTTCGTGTTACATCATGAGGTGATCTGCTAGAGAACTCTCTGACGTAAAAAGAATCTATTGAAAATACTTTCCCAACACCAGAACAAACGTGGACTCCCGACACGCGTTTTGCTAATCAAGTTATCGGCCTCAGGAGATCATTAGGAGTCACAATGATCTCCTGAAGACTTGATTAGCGAAACGCGCGTCAATAGACCGTAACTTTTTGTTCTGGTGTTGGAAACCAAGTTAGCGTCCTCAAAAGATCATTATGAGGCATAATGATTTCCTGGGGACGATAACTTGGTTAGCGAAACACGCGTCAAGAGACCGTGACTTTTTGTTCTGGTGTTCGTTGAATGACGTCAACGGCGTTCCAAATGGCGTCCCAATGAAAGAATCCAGGAGAGTCAAGACCAAAAGAAGCAAGCCAAGTTCGAAATAATACCAAGGTATTGTTCACTATTATTTTCGATTATGGTGGCGTAGTACATCAGGAGTGATTGCCACATATCTTTGAAGTTATGCGCTGCTTGCCCAAAAACAACACCTTAATCATGTTTCAACTACCGTATTCACCAGATTTGCCCTTCTTGCGACTTTTTCCTGTTCACAAGTATGATGAGACCCATGAAAGGACGGCGTTTTGCGACTATTGAGGTGGGAGAACAACAATTGAAAGAAAAAAACGTTTTGGTTTCTACTTGTCTATCATTTTCTTCCAGTTTGTGTCTTGAAGTTACTTCTTTGCATGATCTGCACATCTTTGTAGAGAGTTCACTTTTCGAAAATGATTGATATCTTTCTTTCTGCGGAAAATATCTACATATTTTTGTATAAAGATAAAGCAGTAGACAGCTAAAATCTTTTTTCCCAAAAATTAATCTCTCCTACAAATATACCTCTTCAAATTTAAATTGCCAAAATTCAATCATCAAAATTTTTAAGAATCAAGCAATTTGAAAATTCTGAATTATATCGATATATTCATAACCATGTTTCATTCAAATTGAAGGGATATTAGTCCTGGCAGCTTGTGTTTTTTGCGGAAAGTTTGGCTAGAGTTATGAAAATTTCTTCTGAATAGTATTTGCGACTGGTGAACATGAATCAGAGGTTTGCCAACAAAATTTTTCACATGAAATATGTTTTTTTTGAAAAAATTGTGGAGAAATTCGACTTAGTTTTGGTTTTTTGCGAATAACTCGAAAACTACGCAATTGGTGAAGAAAGTTCACCTATACAAAAAGATAGAGAATAAAATTTATCCATATGTTGTGAAGTTTATTTATATGTTCATGAAGTTTTTTTTTTACGGTCAACCGCTAAGCCACATGAGAACGCTAAAAGTGGGGAAAAACCACAACTGTTTCAATGTTATTGCAGGTGCCCTCACAATTTACGCATACACGAAATTCGGAACAAAAAAGCGTTTTTCGGAAAATTCCGACGTACCGAATATAATTAAAATACTTAGAATCGATATCCAAGCTTCTCAATTATCACGAGGCGTTCAGATAAGAATTTATTCTATTCTACATATTATTTATTCGTTATTGGACCGAGCAATTCTATTAAACTGTTGTTTATTGAAAGCTCAATATATCTATGTATATTTGGCATTTTTCCCCTTTAATACTATATAATATACATATACAGCACACGGGCCACATTTGAAAGTTCGCACACAGTTCACTGGAAAGATTCCTACGCCAGTGACCCCAAGTCTTTTACCAAAAGATTTTCTTTTGTTTACTTTGAAAAGAAATCATATTCAATGTTTCTTTGGCAAAGCCTAAAGTTATGCCAATGACAGGTTCTGGTTCAAAGAAGCTGCTTGCAGCACCCTCCTTTGCAAGGGAGTCAGCAACCTCATAGTCTTTCAGGCCAGTATGGCCAGGAATTGCCAAAAGCAATTCAGAGAATATTTTTATTCTATACGATTCTTTCGTTTTTTAATCATAATTGCAGCTCTTTCAAATGTGTTGATGTACCTTCAAATCGGGACTAAATCCAATTCGGAAATCGATTCAATGACTAAATCGAGGACCCAATTCGAGGACCAATTCTAGATCTCGAGATACAAACCGATGACACCAGATTAGCACTATCATTATTTATCAATTACTTCCAATATCTCACGTTATTGTCGAGTCTAAGGACATAGCCCACGCCAATGACCAGCGTTCAATTCTCCGATCTTTTCCAATTCCCCAATGACGTGTGCTGAGACATCACAAAGGTGTGGAGAGCCGGAAAAAGTTACAGGTTGAGAAAAGCGCGCCACGTGACTGGGTGGTCAGTCTCGTTGAGGGATACGCCTGGTCGTCTGTTTGAATTATTTTTGTCCACAGAAAATTCAAATCTCCCACCACGATGTTCAGAGATGCAGAAGCGTGTGCTCTGATCAGTTGGCAAACTGCGTGACAATTTGAGGACGCTACATGACAATTTGGTACACTCCGATTGGTTCACCGCTGAGTGACAGGACACCACGTGACAATTTGGTGTACTCTGGATGACTAGGTTATCTGTCTGCCTTATATGCCAAGCTGAGACGCAACCTGGCTGGTGTGATGACGTCACAGTCTGCCTGAATAAAGGCTATTTCTACTTGTGTATGTGGTTGGATTCCTCCAATCTCTCCGAACAACTACCTGCTCCTAATATTTCCTTCTCCCGGAGGATTCAGTCCTCTCTACTCGGGAACAGTACTTTATAAGGCAGTTCGTAGTTGAAAGTTGGAGGCATAAAGTCAGAGGTCATTTCCAGAATGCTGTGATTTCCAGTATCAGCCAACAGCAATTGGTAATATGCACAAGTGTGTATGTACTCCATCTGGCCTCTTTCTCTAGAAAAATGTGGAGAGAAGGTAGATCTAGAAGGATCCCCATGGCCGCTGATGCTGTGGTACTGATGTCACCACTGATGGACAGACAAGCCTGTCTCTGTAGGCCAGAGAGCTTCTCCTGGGCTGTTTTCTGTAAAGCCTTCTGCCACCAGGCAATTGCTCTATAAGTGATCATTGGTCTGACAATCATCAGATGAATCCAATGGATTTGTTCGGGACCTAAACCTCAAGTTCAACACAAATCCTTCGACATGTCCATAGGTACAGTCTGGCTTTATGTGAAACTTTTTTCAAGTGAGCGTTTTTGAATGCCAAGATATTTCACTTCCGTTTCAAATGAAATGACCTCACTATTGAGGTAAAGTGGCGTTAGATTGTCTAATTTTCTTTTCCTGGTGAAGGGAAATATCACAGTTTTACTGGGGTTGACAGACATCTGTGAACAACGTCCATTGCCCCGTAGTATGTTTTACCATAAAAATGAGTTGATCCATCGCGAGTGGCGGGCAGTGTATATCACTTTGACCAACCCTATACAAGTGGTAGGTGCATTTTGAGCATTTCCATCAGCCCTCAGAGTTTCATCATTCCAGCTCGATTATTACGGAAGATACGGGAGTGTTTCCATGAG
>NW_019293920.1:0-15769 GCF_000500325.1 Leptinotarsa decemlineata
TATCTCTTGATGAGTTTTGACATAAACAACCCAGTAGAATATATATAGTGAAATAATAGTTAGAATCGGTAACTAGCTCCCTACATGAGTCATCATATTTTTTCAAAACACATTGTTCTCACTATATTTTTTTTGAGCTATTAGTAATTTGTAATTCGTATTAGTAATTCTTGTACAGTTACCAAAGTTGATCAGACAATAACTGAATGAAGATTGAATATAAACATAGTAATAACTCTTCAATATATTCAATGGAACAAAATTACGAAGATTACGGATTACATAACAATGTTTCGACATTTTACTCAAAATATAATCAATGTGCTTGTTCCAACAGAGTTGAGCATCAATGTTCAAACTTAAAAATTTTACAGATGAGGTTTGTTGTATTGACTTGCCATTTATTTTGACCAGAACACATTTTTGCATATTGGCAACTGCTTGATTGGCCTGACTCGGCAATCCCTCATAATCTGAAGACTTCAGAGTGAACGAAGAATCGTCGGCAAATTGCATTGTACAATGTTGACGATTACTGTTGTTGAGGTCATGTACGAATAAAAGAAAGAGAATAGGTTTTAGGACGCTACCCTGGGGAACACCGGTGGGAACGACACAGGTTGAGTGGAAGGTCCCAGCCTCCAGTTTAACCCTCACAGAGATATTTTGATATTTCTTCCGTTTCTTTCTCCTCTTTTCGAATGATATACATATCACTGGAAGCCAAAAACTTCACGACGAATATCGTTTGGCTCTGATGGTCAAAAAGACCTACATCAGGCTCATTATCTTGTGAGGGTGGGAAATAAATAGTTTCAAATCATTTCGGCACTGATCATATTCCACAACGTATTCAAAATCACCCGGAGCGTATAGCAACACCGGTGTCAATACCGTCATAGTGTCGTAGGTGGTAATGAAGCAGTCTTAGGGCCGTGTTTCATCGATGAATATTTGCTGAGATCACATATATTGGACATGCTGACAGCAGGTCCGTTATGGTTTCAGGCTCCTCGCGGCGAGCCCTGCACCTTGTGTCAGAAACCTCTATACCGATTGGTTACGCAACTGCAGTAGACTGAGATATTGAAGACATCATCCTGGTAAGCCATGATGAACCCCTCAGTCCACTCCACCTGAGAAAAGCGGAGGTCGATACTTCGATGAGGTGAAGTTTTTAATGTAATCAAAAAAGACCACACGCATTGGCTCATCCATGTGTTGGCACAGGAGTGAAGTGAAATCTGCTGATTGGCTGCTGGGCCTTTCACTGAACTGGTTCCGACTCGGTGATAGAGTTATATTCACGTCGCTTATTGTCGAAAACTGAACTGAGTTCATCATCCGCTGTGGCAGCTGCCCTGAAAAAATATGCTCCAATTCCTGATCTCACATGATCGCGGACCATGCAAAGAAGTAGATCCGAATTCCTGATGACTTCAAATGATTCATCCACTGTCATCATGTCATGTAGACACTTCAAACTCAAAGGTCCATGGCCTTTGTTGGAGGACCTCATGATTTGGGACGCAAACTCCTATGAAAATGTATAATTTTTCGGGTGTTGATACAGCTCGCCCCGAATCTACTCCACTACTCCAAAGGAGTAGAATAGGATTGAAACGGTAAAATATATGTGTAGTAGCAACTTTGCTTTTCCACGACAGTTTCGATGACCACATCTGTCAGAGTTTCTGTTGATACTTGCCGCGGAAAGAGTTCTTCACTGTTGCTACCTCTTGTCAGTGGCGGTGTTTCCAATATCAATGGTTATGGACTCGGATCGCATATGCTGACCGGGACCTCTACACTTATCACATATTTACGGTAGACTATTCTATTATTCCAACCTGAAAACCAAATCATCTCAATGATTTTTCAGTTCCTATTCGAATGAACGACGCTTTTGCTCAATTTCAATGTAGGTCAAAGTTCAGCTCTGAAAAGGTAAAAGGTCATTTGTCGGTGACGTAAGCCGAGGTAACTGTGCCCGTAATATTTCGTTTGTTTTTGTGACATGCGAGTTATTTTGTAACTGGAATTATCCTTTTCCACACTCGTCACTGTAGATCAACGTTGCTACACAAGAATAGGAGACACTTCCAGACTACCAATAAAACAAGGAAAAAAGGTTCAATGTAAAAATATCATGAATCAAACATAAAAAAATAGACTGATTTTTGTATAAATGAATCAGAGTGTCGGTGGTTAAGAATGAGTTTTTGTCCAATAATGGCCTCGATAAGAATATTCAACAAATACGAGATCTTACCATAGGGTATCTCAGATGGAAATCCAATCTTCTAAAACCATCAATAAAAATCAAAACCGATGACTGGTGACCTTCTATTATGACTTCTCTGATCCAGGCAATCCGGGATTCCGGCAGTCTCCCGCAGCTACCCTATACACTTAATAATAATAATAATAAATGCTTTTATTGAAAGGTTACTCAGTACAAGGGATACTAATCTAACCTAACAAATGGCAGAATTCAACGTCTGCGCATGACGAATCAAGGCAGAAATTGCTCTTCCATCCAACCTTAACGCTCTCCCCCAACTCCCATATATTGGTACTCCGTATCTCAAGTGATTTTGGTTTCGTCCTTTCAATTGTTTTTATTATTGTTTCACTGAGCTTGATTCCCTATTTTACTTTAATATTAGGTTCACTTTCGCTTGAATGGTAGGTTCAGTTTTTTTTGTTACCGATTCTGATTCGGTTTACTTTTGAATTTGCTTGGCAGAATTAGAATAAAAAAACTACTGTCAAAAAATCAGTCGATTCTAGAGTTAGTTAAATTTACAACTTCATAAAACTGACCATTCACTTGACCATTCAATTTCCACCCCAAAAATACCTTAAAAGTTGGAATTCACCTATATGGATGACTANGCCTTACTATTGAACGATGTATGCGTTTTTGCTATTTTACTATAAGATAGTTTATCTGATATTTCATTTGTCGGCTTTTTATTTGGTACTATTTCTGTGAGTTTTTGTTCCAAAAAATTAATGTTCTGCTTCAATAGTTCATTATTCTCGGATAACAATTTGTACTTATCATCCTTTTCCTTCAATAGTTTTTTGAGCATTTCATTTTCTAATTTAACTTTTTCATCAATTGGTTTTATGAAATCTTCTGTACTTGAGTAACAGTTGTTGCAAAACCATTTTATATTAGCACTATCCTGCTTGAATTTGATCAATTGATCTTTCACTTTGGCACAACTAACGTGAAACGATCTCACACAATAATCACAAATAATATTTTTTGAATTAACAATAAAATTATCGGAGCACTGAGCACATACGTCTGCAATCGGCGACATTCTATACTACTCTCTATACTACTCTATCATAAATAAGCATCGAGAAAGGAAATCAGGCATTTTTACTCACAAAGGGGAAATTAAGGGCTCAAAGATTGTATTGAATTTCGTTAATAAAAATATTTGTTTGCAATGGTATGTCACGAAACTTAATGTGACAAACCAAATTCTACGCGGGCGAAGCCGCAGGCAAAAACTAGTCTTTCATAGTGGGAATATCGTGGGAATATGTATCGGCGTTAATTTCAACGAACAAATGTTGGGAAAGGGAACATAACTTGCTTATTCATTTCTGAAAATTTTCATTCCCTCTTCTAAAACTAGTCCACTCGATATTGTATCCGAGTGTACAATTTTTTCAGCCCGATAGACAACATATTTTTAGATTCCTTAACAAATGTTTCAATACATTGCTCAATTTAACACTCTGAAGTGGCATGGGGGAATGGGGTGATAGGAATATTATTCTTCGACGAATTTATGGTATCAAAGTTGCCATAATGTGAAAGTTATGAACCGTAAAATGAAATACTTACAGAATTCCCCACTACGCTCTCAAATGCGGTGTTTATTGTAGGAATTCATTTGGTACAAGGATGATTTTCTTCGAGTTCGAAAAGTTGGGCGTACTGGAATATATAGGCATTGGTTTAAGAAATGGAATTCCATGCTCGTTTCTGTTCGGGAGGAATTCGGACTGAACAATTTTCTTTTTCCTTCTTCCGGATGCTATATAGAATAAACGGAGAAAAATCAAACGAATATACCCTACGGATGAAACTGAAAAGAATAATCTAACAAAAATAACCACTTCTTCCTACGGATATTGGATTATACAGGAATCGCTTCATCCTTAAATTTACACATCAAACATTCATATAGAAACTGAAACAAAAATATCATTAATTAGAAACAGTACACAAAAAATACTCGTGAATATTGAAGACAAACGAGGCTTCCAAGCAGATTGTTACAGGGCATAGAGAGGTAACGCTTATACTGTATCAGGTCTTGCGTTACACATATATCGATGAGAACGTTCTCTTTACATTCAGCGACTCGCTCGCCACACTCGTGACTATTAGCATCCTATCAGGGCAGTGCTGTTTGGCGGTCATCAGCACGCTTTGTGTGTGTGCAACTAGCGTAAGGCTAATTGCACACACACCGATTATGGACGGCCGATTTTATACCGGTCGTCCAAATTCCAATAGTGAATCACATGTGGCAACGAGACCTGGCACACATGCTTAACGGTATTCGACGTCGATCACCAGTCGGCGTGTGTGCCAGGTCCCGTACACACATGTGGTTCACTATTGGAATTTGGACGACAATGTGTGCATTTAGCGTAACGCTAGTTGCACACACCGATTTTGGACGGCCAGTATAAAATCGGCCGATATTTTACTGGTAGCGGGTGCTTGCACACTCACCGGATTTTTATCGGTCGAACAATCAGTTGCTTTGTTGTCGTAATAATATTGTAGATGTGAAAGAATTGTTGAATATTCCAACTGGGGCGCCAGCCCCACTCTGGCGCGAGAAATGAGATTGGCCAACTTTATACATATGTTGATAGATGGGGAAAGACTCGAAGTTTGTCATTAATATTTCTATAATTCACTACTATATAATTCACAACTATAATATCTATAATTCATGGACCATAATGTAAAAATCTTTCACTTGATATAAATTCATTCCCATATGTAAATAACACTGAAAATTGAAAAACCTATCAGTTTGACATTGTCAACAGTGCCATTTTTAAGTGTACTCAGCATTATTATTTTTTCATCAAGAGTGCCGTGGGTCGAAAGTTTGTTACAAAATATTAAACATGGGAAAGGGGTCCAGGGATATTTTATACATCTTGCCTGATACTAACCGGAGGAAGGAAAACAGATTCGAAACAACTACCTTCTGATACTAACATTGAACGACGATTCACTGAAACTCTTGCAGAATTTTCAAATATTCAACCCTGCCTGAAATAAATTCCACCGACAAAAGATGTAATTCAAGTTCGACGAGAAAAATTGTTCTTTCAGAAGGGTGAAAACAAGACCTCTATATAATCAATACGTTTTCAACAGTAGTAAACAAATTTCTTCGGAAGTATTTGACTTTCCTCATTTCTGTTAGTAGATGTGACTGGAAAAATGATTCAAAAAATATGTTGAAAGGTGTTTTAAGATTAACGGGGTCTTACCTTTCAAAGTACGATTCCTAGTATCTAGAAATTTCGAGATTAACGTTGCAATTTCGAGATTAAATTCTATATTTAGGGTTTTAATTAGAAAATAATCAGGTATTACTTGTCGAACCCTTTCACATACGTGAAGAACTAACCGAGAATTTTTAATTTCATTTTCAGCTGTCTGGTATCGCCATTCTAGCAATAGGGATATGGATGGAGGTGGAGCTCTACAAATATATGGAGATGAGCACTGAGTTCTGTGGAACCGCTCCATATGTTCTCATAGGGACAGGTTCACTCATTATCGTAATAGGATCTTTTGCCTGTTGTTGCACGGTCAAGGGACAACCAGTGTTGTTATATGTGGTAAGTGATTTTGTGGTGTTTAAGTTCAAGGTTTTATTTGTAATTTTTTGTTCAAAAGCTATATGTGATATGCCAAATTGAATATTATCAAGTATTAAATTCGCAACCGAATTAAGTTATAGAATAGATAAAATATACCAGAAAGTAAAAATATGCAAGAGGTTTTCCAATCTAAGATAGATCTTCGGACTGAGTAAGAAACTTTTCACAAACGTTTCTTACCCCCGTGGGTTGGGCTACCTATCGTCCGTGGGTTGGGCTACCTATCGGGCGCGTCCCCAGGTGGCGGATAGGGGAACGGCCAGGGGACTGGAGGCCCTGTCCGAGAAGCTAATGTGGCCTTACGGACGAGGTCACCGGACTCCTGGTCACTGGCAGAAATAAGTAAGGTGAGGGGAACTAAAACCCCCCAAAAGCCTTTGCAAAACATGCCACCGTGGACCAGCCTACCCAAGCTAAGGTATAAGGAATTTTGCCAACAGCTGAATGGCCGCAGGCTGATATGCGGTTACGAACGATCCCCTTGGGGAACTGGGCGAAACCTCATAGTAATCAGCCGGGGCTCTGCCAGAGGTGACCAACTCTTCCCTTGCTACTCGTGGGAACACACATGAATGAAACAACACAAAAACAGAAACAACAAAAACAAAAATCCATCCCGAAGCTGGACAGCAGTGCTCTCCTCAATCTAAGGCGGTGGCTGGGGATGAACAGAAATGTCCACCCTAATCTACCTCTTGGAATGAGGCTGGACATAGCGGATCACCTCCAACAGCAAGGACACTTTCTGCGGCGGGCGCCAAGAATACCGCCTTGAATAAAGGCAAGGAACCGGCTGCCCCTGCAGGAAAGCTCTCTCACTTGTGCACCTCCACGAAGGGAACCCCTAGAAGATTGAAGAAGTCGCGCAACGACAGTAATATCGCTGCACCTTCCAAAACTTTCGCGGAGGCCACCGTGAGACACCTCAAAGTTGCCAAAGAGAGTGTGTGTTCACCGAGTCTTGGCCTACACCTGCCAATATAAAGGAGATGTCTTCTAGTGACCTGTTCACCTTCCTGGAAAGAACAGGATGGACGATGACCTAGGAAGACAACTCCTCGGGATGATGTACAATGTGTCACATGTAGCCTACGTGCTGTGGGTCTACACTCACCCTCCCTATTCTACAGATACAGACATACATAACGTTTCTTACCGAATTTTGAAATGTTTTTCATTTTCAATATATTGAAAACACTTTTCTCATTCAATAAATTCATTTCATTTAATGCAAACACTCAGACATCAAATAATATTTTCTTCAGTGCTATGTGATATTTCATTATCTGATTTATTTTCTTCTCAGTCTGTTTTTAATTCGCGTATTCTATTTTTTGTTAATTCACTTCAATTTCCATATATTTCTCTCTGTATAATTCAAGTAAACGATATAGTGTAACCTACCTTCCAACAAATCCCTTTTAGTAATTGAGTTAGGGAGCTAACTAATTTCGTTATTCAATAATTATTTCTGTGTGTCGATACTTTTCAGCAATACTCTCAAAGGCATACACTTTTTCAAATGTTTTTGTCTGTAAAACTTTAAGTAGTTGATTTTTGGTACAGTAATATTCAAAATACAAATTATTATCCATTAAAAAACTTTGTATTTCATCTTTCCTCGAATTTTTGTTCGGTACTTTGATGAGCTGTCGCGAATGATAGGAACCTTTGTCAAGAACTATTACATTATTCGCATCCAAATTTGGGATCAATGTTTTTCAAACCATTCCTCGAAAATATTAACTTCTATGTTCTTATGATAGTCAACATTGCAGTCCTCAACTTTTTTCCACATAATTTCAAAGAATTCAGAACCCATCCTTTACTTCCTTCGCAATGCACAATGATTAGTCGCGATCCTTTGTTTGCAGCCATTTTAGGCGTACACATTCTCGAACCATCAGTCCACTCTTTCGTAACTGTGTCGTGAGTGTCATACCAAGTTTCGTCCAAATAGAAAATTTGCTGTTGTTCTTGCCTATATTTAGTTATTTATTCTAAGTATTTGTCACGCAATTCCATAACTGCCTGACGTTTATTTATTATTTCAAATCTAAATCCTAGTTTCTTTATCCAATTCTGAAGAGTTTTGTCACAGCAATTGTTTATCTACTAATTGTACTAAATTAAGGTAAAATACCATGTGAGACAAACAAATGTGAATAAACGCTGTTATTCAACCACCTTCAAACAAACGCTGTTTTTATTATTATTATTCAATGGTACATAATCTTCTGAATTACCGTCCATTCGTTTCTTCATTGACTGAAGACCAATCGAATGTTTCACACTGGAACTCGTTATTTATTCAACACTAATAAACTCTGCGATTCATTCACCAAATTGTGTAGGTACATCTTTTTTTTTTAATCGTATTGAATCTAGCAAGAGTCTTGAAAAATCCCTCTCTCTCCATTTCTGTTTGGCTCTCTCCGTCTTCTAAGAAACGTCCATCCAGTGAGCGGGATAATTTCGAAATTTGGAAAGTTCATCCTACATTTGACAAGCTGTAGGTTTATTTTTGTCAACGGATTCGACTGCTATAGTGGTGTAGGTGGGCAATGTTATTAACTTCCCGGGCCACCTAGGCAGCCCTATTAGCCAGTAACGTAGCAGAATCAACCCAACTTCAACTGGAAAAATTCTCTCGAAAAAAAATTGATCAAAGTCGGTTTCGAACACACGATATTTGGATCGTGAGTAACACTTGCGTCAATTCTACGCTAACTGTTGATTTACCACGATCTATTGAATTTTATTTTGATTCGTATAAAAAAAAAAGAAATTTAAAACCGTAACAATACAATAATAGTTAATAGTCATTTTCTTTATCGATCCGTAGATAATGGCATGATTATTACAGTTTCCTGTCACTTTTTAATTAAAATAGTTTGTGGTTAAATGAATAGGAACTGAAGGATCCGTCGAACATATTGGGTAAGTTAATTAGGAAGCCTAAAATCAGAGAGTGTCTTCGTAAATTCTCGACTTCTCAGAAAGACGTAATCTTGATATTTATAGTTCTTCCATACGAAACAAAATACACCAACGGATTGGTTCAAATTTTTGAAAAATTCAGTATGAAAGTGGCATNCAGCTATGACCTTTTCGGAAGCCAGATTGAACAGTGGGCAGTAATGAGAAATTAGTCAAATGCTCTCTTATTTGTACTTCAATACTCTTATTTATACTACAATGTTGGGCAAAGTTTGAGATTCACGAAATAAGCTGTGAGGATTGCGATAAAAAGTATGTTGATCAAACTAAACAGACTATAATAGCTTGCTACAAAGACCATGTTGCACAAATTCAGTATTATAGACCAGAGACGTTTGGTGTTGCTCAACATATCATGGAGAGCAGCTACAGAATAAACTAGGAATGCCTGAAATTGTTGAGACCGGTAAATGACAAAAAGCTTTTAGCTGCCTTCGAAAAATGTGGAATGAGATCTATAAACGGCGACAAAGGTCCCATTCCTAACAGCCCTTTGATAACACTCTTACGTAATTAGGGGTAGACAACAAATAAATATTAGTTATCAATCAGGTAGCAAACATTGCAAACAATAACAGAGTACTAGAAATCAATTCATTGCCTCATAATGTGAGGTAACGATTCGTCTAGATGCATATAAAAACATCAACATGGCCTTAGGAGTTAGACTTAACATTTCCTGATGATGCAAATTTGGTTAGCGAAACGCGCTTCGAGAGAGTGTTTCTGTTTTTGTGTGGGAAGACTTCATTCGAACAAAATCTTTTCTCTTCATGTTATAACTACCAGACAATTGTTCATCAGAAAAATACAGAATGAGGATATATTAGGGTGGTAAGAGTTATTTAGATATTAAATTTTCCCCCCTTTTACATTACATCCGGTCTAGCTTGAATCGATCCAGAATTTAACGTGCAGCAAAAACGTGAAGCAATCCCTACTCCCTTCAGGAGGCTGAAACACTGAAACTGTTTTTAAGGAATCACTGGGATATAATCAGCCGAGGAATTAGTGCCGTGTAGTATTAGTGTTAGCAATTACGTATATTTACATTTATCACTTCTCATAGCAGATATCTTGAGTCTATTATCGGTATTGGTGCATAATTTGTGTTTATTTTCGGCCGATATGGGAAAACAACTGCAAACTGTGGCGGCAATGGCCTGCATGAAGAGCCTTTTGATGATTTTCAACATTGTATTCTGGGTGAGTTCTTCATGAAGTACTCTCTGGTAGATTAGACATACGGCATGACATTCGATTAAATTATAGTATAATTTGTTTCAATGTTGATGGAGATGCTTCGCAACTGTTGCCGCATATGGCGTAAATTGTATTTTCCTGACATGAGGAGTGGTTTTTTCTTTGCACGTTTTCAATACATTTGTCGATTGAATTGACTTCAAAATAAGTTAATACTACCTTAACCCAATAGAATGACGAGTTTAAATCATTTTCTATAAAATTTCGCATACTGTGGAGGGTCACCAATTATCTGACAATCGCTTTTATTGTTATTAGTTCAATTATATAATTTGCAAGTAGGTTTACATTCAAAAGTTCAGCTATGAAGTATCTCGTTAAAAGTGTCCATTAAATGTTTTCGAAACACATGGATCAAATTGATTATTTCAATCATGAATATACAATATTTCTAGTATATCTTTCAAGAAATTAGCGATTAAATTAGCAAAAACATCTTTACTTCCTCATGTATGCTATAATGCTGTTCATTTCAAATGTATCATTCGGTAGAGCATCTGTTTTCATCTCTCTCAGATCATTATATTTTTTTTGGTCACGTCTACATTGATAATATGAAAAAATAATAATGAAAATAAACTATATAGTCAAATGAATTGAATCTGTTATTTTAGAATAAACCAAAGGGAAGGAGGATGAGCTGAAATCAATAAATCATCTTACAGATATGTATTTCTTGTGTCGGAAAAAAGGACATATTAAAATCAAAACCAAAGTTAAAACAACAGAATACAGATGAATGAAAATAAAAAAAAATCATTTGACAAGTAATAAATTTCAATGAAGGTTATATACCATACGGTGAATATCAATATTCAGTGGGTGGATAAAACCTACACATACATGAAGTCAAGATATATTTGTCCTTGAACGATTTTTTCTTAATGATTAACAATGGCACACATTCATAACAATCGTGAAGTGTGTAAGAAATTATGTATTTCACTACACGTAAAAATAGTTTTCCGTTATATTAGGTTGTTTCAGGAGTTTTGTTCGTTTCTATAAGTCTACTTTGAACTGTAAGATGGTAGTTGGTTGCCGAGAGGTTTGGGGGTATAGTGGGTGAGGCAGAACTTTGATGCTCAAATCGTTTAATTTTCGGACGGTGATTTGTGAAACGTGCGAACGGGCGTTGTCGTAGAGCAGGTTCGGACCTCCTCTGTTGACCAGTACCGACTGCTGCTGACGCAATTTTCGCTACATTTCGTCGATTTCCTAACAATAGGTTAGGTTAGGTTAGGTCCAAAGTGAGTGGGTCTATTCGACCCTCCACCGCAACTCGCAAGGGTTTATTGTGGCTCACACCTATTCTCACTNGTTTGATGTCATCGACGTCCGTTGGAGTCGAAAACTCGACATCCATCTCCTCTGTAGACTCGCTCCTGAATTGAATTTACAGGGAGGTCAGTTGGAGTCGAAAACTCGACATCCATCTTCTTTGTAGACTCGCTTCTGATCTAAGTTTACAGGGAGGTCAGTTGGAGTTGAAAGCTCGACATCCATCTCCTTTATAGACTCAGCGTCAGAAAGAATTTTTAAGTTTACTCTGTCCATAAAGATCCCTCGAGTAGCTAGGGAAAGAAGGTTAATCACGGCAGAGCCCCGCATTACCGTGACGAAGGTTCCGTAGAGACAGCCGATAGGATCAGTGACATTCATCCTCTCGGCACGGATACACACACCTTAGGATTAAGACATCGTTGGGATGCCATTCAGTTAGGGAATAACAGAACCTCAAGTGATTCTGACATTCCCGTATCCAGCGGGGCTACGTGGAAGCAGGCATCCGATGGCCGGTTCGCTCAACCCCCACATCCCAAGTCAATGCACTCGCCGAAAACAGCATGCACTGTGGTTCAGGCAGTGAAAGATGAACAAGGACAGCCAACCCGCCTAACAATAGAATGCTGTGATGGATTGGCTCGGTTGCAGAAAGTTATGGTGAAGGGACTATAGATCTATTGAAAAATTAACTCAGAAAACGGACTCAGTCAGTATGTCTGGATGTGTTCTAGTGCTATACCTGTTGACTTGGAGTACCTCAGGGTTCTATCCTTACCCCATTCTGTTCTCTCTCTATATATATATATATCTGACTTCCATAAAATAATTGATCATTACACAGTTCATCATTATGCAGATGACACTGAGTTATATTATCGATTTCCTCCAAGTAATTGGCAGGTGGCAATGGAAAAAATTACCAGCGATCTACAAAAGTTACTGGATCTATCTATAGCCCATAACCTGAAATTGAATTCTAAAAAATCTCAGAGAATACTTTTTGGCCCGAAACACAAATGGTGGGAAATTGAAGGAAGAATTGAAATCTAACTTGGACAATACTTACTACAAAAAATTACAGAAAGCAAGAACTTGGGTTAGTGGCTAGATGCTGATCTGAGATTTCACAAACATATAAATTCACTTTGTCGTAGCTCGTACAATATCTTAGGTCAACTCTATCAAAGTAGAGATATTATGACTTCCAAATTGAAGTTGAAACTTTGCGAAACCCTCATATTGTCTAGATTAGCATATTACGATATAATCTACGGGCCTGCTTTGATACACTTTGATGTAAATTGCTTACAAAAAATATAAAACAATTGTATTCATCTTTCTTATGGTGTGAGAAAATTCGACTATATATCCCCCAAATTCGAAGAGTCAGGTTGTTTACCGATTGCTAAAACCTCGCAGCTCCACAGTTAGTAACAGAATTTTGAATTACAAGAATCAGAATAATCTTTTCTGTAAAAATCGACCTCGATTCAAGAAGAATAAATCAATTTAATCAGCTTCATACGACTCATTACAAAACAAACTGGTTGTAACTTTCTTTTTAGATTTGTCAAAAGCTTTCGACACAATATCTTCGGAATGACTTTGTAATTAAACTAGCATGCCTAGGCTTCCCAAATAACTTACTAAGCTGGGTGAAATATATTTCAATGAAATCATTTATTAGGAGTTAGGAGAGGCTTCAGCAGTGAATCATACGTAGTTGAGTCATCTAACGAGGTTGTGTTTTATGTACCGCCTGCGGAGTTGTCACAATCAAAAAGTCTGCAAAAAACTTAGTTCTGCCTTTTTCATAAACTACACCTTACGACTTGATTTTCACAAACTTTATTTTCAAAAAATATATCACGACATGTTTCACTATCACTGTAGCTTTTTCGTAGTGAACACACTATCACTGTAGCTTTTTCGTAGCGAATTCACTACAAAAAAGCTACTGTGATAGCGACATGTCGTGATATATTTTTTGAAAATAAAGTTCGTGAAGATAAAATCGTATGGTATAGTTTATGAAATTACGATGGATCTTCATCAAGTAACGGCCGAATCAATCAGAAAAAAAAATAGGTCTGCCTATTATTCAATCAAACGATTGAGAAACTCTTTATATAAAATTGGATTGTCAAATGTCTACTTTTCTACGGCTTTATGTTGCACAGAGAAGTCTAAATGAATTGAGATTTAAATAATTCATTTTCGTCTCAAAATGTGTCATTTTTGCCCAAAAATATATCAATACATTTACCACGAATTCAAAAATTCATGGTCGAGATACCCTCCATGTCAAGCTATCAAGAATTCCTCCACATAAAATGGCTCATTCTAGATGCTCCCCATTATTGAGTGCAATAAATTGTTATAATAATTTGCTTTCAACTATTAGGAAAGTTGAGGTAGAAGTATTTTTTGTTCTGCAGTGAAGAAATTACTCTGGGAGAAAAGTTACTATAGCCATGAGGAATTTTTGCACGGTACATGACTTTGTCTGAGTAGTTGGTAATAGACCTCCTCCTCGAATTGTAACTTGATAAGCATTTATATGAATTTCAATGTTTTCTTTTTTTCAAATCATCTAAAAGAACAATTCGTTCATGCCAATCTCGACTCTCTACACTGTAGGTTAACGGACTGACACCTATCAGAANGTATATGTGCGTATTTTCATACGACGTTACACATGTATTGTGTGTAAAATGATGATTAAATAAATTGTCCGTTGGCTCATCGCCGTAGTTGTGGACGAAACGTCAGGAATAAAAACCTGCCGATCACGTCCAACAAACCCGGAAACTAACTTTGACACAGTAAAATTCGTACGGTAGAGTTCACACCCTTTGTCCTAAAAAACTAGTACAGAGAACAAGATAGTTCAAATGTCTGTTATGGAAAGATGGGAAGGAAAACGAAACAAATCCATGAGGCTGCATTTTTTCCGAATACTTGGAAGTTTTACCTACTACAACTGCATTTATGTGGAATAAACTTCCTGAGAACGTTTTTCCAAACGGATTTAATCTCAAATCCAATGTGAATAGCTATTTTCACACAGGCACCGCTCTTAGAACGCCTTAAGGATTTTCCTGTAGTGTTTGTGTTTTGTCTTTAAAAAAAAAGTTGGATCTGGATTAAATAAGTACCTTCAGTAAAAAAAGTATTTATTAATCCTGCTTTAACGAATAACTATTTCAGAGTGAAAATCTTAATAGACAAAAATAAAAGTAGTGACAAATGAGTCAGTATAGTGGGTAATGCCTGTAACGACATCCAGAACTTCTGCTTTGGTGTATTTACTGACTTCTTTACTATAATAGTGAATACTTCACAGGATTGTTTTCTATTGATTCTTCACTAACTAAGCTATGATGAATGTTTTATCCTTCACGACTGATTGACAGATACAATTGTTACATATCTGTAACATTTAAAATGAACACGTTTGGAAACCAATCGTGAACTGAACTCTCACGATTCCATCTTCTATAATGTAAAAGAGCCTTGACTGTGCATTACAGTTCATTATACACGAAATAATAAGAGTTTCTTCTATTCCTTTTCACATACTCTGAAAACAATGAGGTCATCAGCACGATGATCATTTTGTTCGAATAATGCAAATATTTGAAATATGCAATTTACTGCATATTACGGTAACTATACTTTCCGTCGACATTTATAATTTCATTAACATAATTCTCAGGATAACGGTAATAATAAAAAATAATGAATCCAGTTTATTGCGCCTTAGATAGCAAGTCAAAAAACAAAGGCGTAATAAAGAAAATTTATTGCGATTCAAAATTGGCGTGAGGTTGAGGAATTATCCACTAGAGAAATGGTCGAGAAATTCAATAATCATTTTACACCCACTCCAGGAACAGTCGGACTTGATCTTAAATTTACGCAAAAAATTATACCTATTTGTTCAACTTCACTATTTTTTCCCTAATTTCTGAATTTGAGGTATTAGATTTGATTCATAACCTGAAAAACACATTAGATGGGATATCTAATAATTTTATCAAGAAATGTAGCCAGGAACTGTGTTTTCCCCTGGTTTTTCTAATAAATTTGTTAGTAGAAAAAGGGATTTTCCCAGACAAACTCAAGTCTGGGCTCATAAACCCAGTTTATAAAAAAGGTGACCCCCACTTCACTGAAAACTACAGAGGAATAAGTCTTCTATCAAGTTTTAGCAAGCTTTATGAGTTGAATATAAAAAATCAACTGCTTTCATTCTTAACTATGAATAAGT
>NW_019293921.1:0-27863 GCF_000500325.1 Leptinotarsa decemlineata
GAAATATCAAAGCTTCTAACGAAGCAGATGCCAGAAGTTTAACTTTATATCAAAACAGTTTAAAAGAACATAAAAAAAACTTGAAAGAGGCTAAAATCAATTATTTCAACAACAAAATCCTGAATGCAGACAATAAGACCAAAGCAACATGGAACATTATAAATAATGAAATAGCACACATTAAAAATATTAAAAAATAAAAAGTACACTGGATTGGATGAGTTCTCAATAGAAACAATAAAAAAATTATCAATGTAGTGATTACCCCTTTGACTCAGTCTTTCTTGCAAGGATACTTTCCCGAAGAATTTAAAAAAGCATTAGTAATGCCTCTTTTCAAAAAAGGTGATCGCTCGGTAGTAGAAAATTATAGGCAAATCTCTTTGCTCTGCTCACTGTCTAAATTATTTGAAAAAATAGTCGCAAACAGGATTACGCATTATTTGTGCAAAGATCAACATGGATTCAAAAAGAGTAAATCAATTGAAACTGCAACATATCACTTACTGAATTATATCTACAAAGAAGTGGATTCGAATAATTTTGTAATGTCTTTATTTTTTGATCTAACAAAAGCGTTTGACACAGTGTCTGCTGAATTTATAATTGCAAAACTGACCCAACTCAGTTTCCCGAATAACTTGTTGCAATGCATTGAATCTTACCTCAAAGGGCGTACCATGACTGTAAAATGTGAAAATGTTAGATCAAGGTGCAACGACGTCAAGCTTGGAGTGCCACAGGGAGCAGAGCTTGGACCATTGCTTTTTTTGTTGTATGCAAATGATTTGTCAGAATATCTGAAAGATTGCCATCTTACCATGTTTGCGGATGATACCACTATAACAGTTACAGGGGGAAATATTGATGTACTGCTTAGTAAGGTAAAATGCATAATCGATGGTTTTAGCTCCTGGTGTCAGCGAAACAGATTAATATTAAACTCCACAAAAACTGTAATAGTATATTTCTATAATAGAAAAAATAATGTTCCAGATGACTTAAAAATTATTGACGAAATAAATATTAGTAGCGAAGTTAAATTTTTAGGAACTTACTTGGATGAAAGCTTATCATGGGATCTGTAAATAAAAGATGTCTGCAACAAACTAAACAAGACATTCTTCGCTTTAAGGCAAATGAAATCATGCATGGACACAGCAGGTCTACTAAAAATCTATTTTGCTATGGCATATTCACATATATCGCTCAATATCATAGCATGGGGTTAATGAATTCATCAGAGTATTTGTAGCACAAAAGCGCATAGTTAGACTAATTTTCAGCATTGAACACCGAGACAGCTGTAAACCAGTATTCGTTAGGAAAAAATTATTATCGGCTCCCACCATATACATTCTTAAATGTATAGGATTTGCTAGATCTAACATCCATGAACTAGAAACAAACGCAACGGTGCACATTTACAACACACGTCATAGTGATGTTTTGCGTATTCCCAGTCATAAGTCAACGAAATATAAAAAGTCCCCTTTGTATAATGCCATAAATCTGTATAATAAATTACCAGTGCAGATAAAACATATTACCTCTGATAAAGTGTTTCATGGTAAAGTAAAGCAATAGACCTTTTCATCATAAGACGAGCGCAAGCGTAGCTGTCATATTGAAATGGCGGTAATTCAAAACATTCGTACTATTATTTCAGCACATCTTCAGGTTTTATTATTGAAGGGTTTTTGAATTACATTCACCTGATATGAATAACAGTTTGAGAAACTGATGATTTGTCAAAATATCGGCAATAGAAGCCAAAACAAAGTATGCTTTACATTACCAGAGTTGAAATAAAAATGATCATACCAGAAAGCGTTTTTTTATTATATTAGTAAATAAAGAGCTGCGATCACATTTAATTCAACAAATTCACAAAATAATTATCTATCAAGTTTTGTTTGGTGAAATGTCCATTTTCTTCAATTTGTTCTTCATTAATGTCTTCCCACATCTGCTTCTTGTTCAATGGGATTGTCGTCTTGTGGTTCGGGGTCATTTTGGCTAAGATCAATATTATGTAATACCCGCGTAGCTACTATAATGGCTAAAGTGGTGTTCAATAACACCCTCATTTATAGTCTCAAAACTTGAAATCTTCTTTTCCATACTCCATTCAGCTATACAACTACAATACGCTACGTTAGTGTGACGTCATATGTTAGGGAAGGTTATGGTCCTTCATCTAAACAAAGATTTATTACCATTGTTTAGCTATTGAAGTCATACGTATTTGGGAATTTTGGAAAAAGTAAGTAATACAATCTATATTTATGAATAATTCACAAACTTTCATTATATTCTGATAGATTTTCACATAATCCTTTGTTTTTCACTTCCATATAGGTTATGCCATGATATCAAACAAACTTATTAAGATGATTAGATACTGTTCTTGGTTTTTGTTTATCTGATGCTTGCTGCAGATCTTGCTTGAGAAAATAATTTTTTCAGCAACACTTTCTGCAGGCATAGGTCCTGGGGGTATGGTTTCTTCTGAGGTGGATGGTTGTGGATCAGCCAGTTCCGTTTCATATCTAAAATAACAACATTCTAAGAAAACATTTGAAATTGATTATTGGCAGTACTTATGTAGGATTTTCAGAAGTTTCTTCCATGTCCAACACCTTTCTTTTTCTTGTTCTCTTTTCTGGAGAAGAAAACTTAAATTGTTTTCCAGTATTGTGTGAAAACAATGTGACTTTCTCCCACAGAAATGTGTTGACAGTTGACGTTGACAAATTTAACTAGTAAAAACAACCCTGAGTCAGTATGTATTAAAGGAACACATCAAATGAATTTGTTTTTTGTTATATAAAAAGAAAATGATCAAGTAGGTAATTGTAGTCAATAGATGTTAAACAGATGTTTGGAAAAATGATTATTATTTTGCCTTTATATTCATTAATGCCAAATTAGAAATCCTAAACATGAAAGATTTATTCAGAATTTTACCCTCATATTACTCTTTCATAAAAATGTACTCAAAATACTTCCATTTTCAAACTACAGCTAATGGAATTTCTATTATAGGTTTACAGTGAAAGCCGGCTTAGCATCAGCTGCAGTTTATTATGTGAAAGAACAGGGGGTCTGGAAAACGAGTAATGAATCTGTAAAGACCTATGAAAAACTGAAGAAAACGGTGGATCCATACTTACGACATGTCAGTTCCAAAATTCCACTTGAGGTATTGAGAAATTGCAAATAATTTGGATAAGGTTTAACACATATACATTTCAGTTTCCAGAATTACCAGAAACTGAAAAGATGTCATCCCTTGCAAAACAAAGTTGGAATCGAAGTGTAATGGCCACTATCAAATTTCTTAGTGAATTACCTATAGCACTCACCGATTGGACACAAAGAGGCATAGAGTATTCAATGAAAAATGAGGAAATAGCCAATTTTGTAGAATCATTTTCAAGTAAAAAATAGTTGTAATTGAAGCTATGCTAATTTCAATAAAATGTTGCAATTCATTGTGAATATATATGATTTAATGATATTTGTTTATAGTCAGTAGTAGTATATCCTCTATTCTAAGTGAAAAAGTTAGTGGTTTTAACTTCAATTGCATATTAATTTGAAGATAAAATTACGATCTATATAACGTTGACGTGAATACAAACCTTAAGTGATCATATAAGGAAGAATCTTTGAGGAAACTTCCAGTCATTATAGATAAAATAAAATGTAAGAAAGTCTGAAAAAGTGCCTCAAAAAAATAGGCGGTAAGAAACTATGTAATAAAAAATCCTAATGTACTGGTTTTTCTGGTAGTGGCTACGGAGACAACTATTAGGATAAATAGTTGTTAACAAAATGAGTTGCTCAAAGTGTAATTTTCAAGAGACAAAGGATGAACAGTTAACTGTATGTGACAAGTGTGATGGAAAATTATGCCAGTTATGTGCATGGCTGTCCACAACAGAGCATAGAGCTGCTGCTATGAAGGGTAGAAAACTGTTGATTTACTTGTGCCGGGATTCTAGAACCAGGGTTTGTACATACAGCAAATCTGACCCAAATGATTCAGAGGAAAAAATCAAAAATATTATGAAAGAACTGCTCCCTTCTCTTACAACTGAATAAACTGAAATGTTCGTTGGAATGAAAGTAGTCAAGAATCAGATAACTATTCTTAAAGAATCCAATATTGAACTAGTCCGATTGTTAACCAATAACGCAATGGTCTCAACCTTGACAAATCCTAGTGAAAAACCTGCTTCTAGTCTCAGTTCCAATACTCTTTTTGTTATTGTTTCCACAAAGAGTCCCATGAATCCAATTAATTTTTCACAAGTGTCAAACGATCGCAAAAAACAGCAAAAAGCACATGAATCTAGTACATTGTTACACAGGGAAATTAAATATCCTATTAACCAAACGGTAAATAACTTCCCACCTCATAAAGTACAGTCAAATCTTTGTGAATTAGCCAAAGTTCAAAATAAGAACGAAACTATGGTAGTAAATCAATATGGCGAAGAAAAAATTATAAAACTGAAGCACGAGATTTTGTAGAGCCAAAAAGAAGACAAAGAAAGAAAAGGAAAATCAATTATGGCCTAGACGAAGGAGATACAAATTTTCGCGAAAAAACGGAAAACAGAAAAAATTGGTTATAGGTATATCACCAAAGTTCCAGATAACACAACGCAGGATAATATTACCCAATTCCTGCAAAATAAGTTAAAATCACAAGATGTGAGTGTAAAAAAGCTAGAGTTTGTGAATCCCTGTCCTGACCATCAATCATTTGTGATTGGTGTCAGCCCAGAACATTTACAAATAGTGCATGATCCCAACTTTTGGCCAAAAATATTGCTTTTGAAAGATTTGACTTCAGAAAAGGCAAGAGATTCCTGAGTGATCACACTAATTTGGAGAAGCTGGTGCATCCCAACCACTGAGTTTTTTAGGATAAACGATTCCACAGAAAATCTTCAGGAAGACTCTTTGAAGATTTTGCATTTGAACATTCATTGTCTCACTAATAAAGTTGACCAGTTGCGATTGTATCTTGAAGGTAACCCTCATGATATTATTAGCTTGACTGAACATTGGCTAAATATAGACTGCTTGAATATTCTAAACATTCACAATTTTAAACTTATATCATGCTATTGCAGAAAAACTATGCAACACGGTGGTGCTACAATATATTTAAATGGCAAAATAACTTGTAAACCACTCCTTTTAGAATCGTTTCGTGTTGAACAACATGCAGAGTTTTATGAAATTGTTTTAATTGAATCTAATACTGTCCTGATAACTACTTATGGGTCCTCTTTGTCCCAAGATTATGATATAGGTATTTTTCAATAAAGTTGAAGAAATTATCACAAAAATTTCAGATCAATGCAAAAGGATAATCGCTGTTGGAGATTTCAATATTGATATGAATAAAATTAATTATATATAATCATATATAAACTTGGCTAAATATTTTAGATTATTTTGGTCTAAAACCCAAGATCACTACTCCCACTAGAATAGTTCCTACATCTTCTAGTTGCATTGACAACTCCATGACTCTGAGTGAGTTGTAGGTCTTTGCAATCCCTGTGTTTCAGATCATATAGGACAATACATATATATTCCCAAACAACTGATGTGTAACGTTGAGATTAAATGGTACAGACAAATAAACCACGTGGGTTTAGATGGTATGAAACAAGCTCTTCAACTTATTTACTGGCATATTTTCTATGATGATGAAAGTCTGTTAGAAGTATTAGCAGAAACCCTCAATAATACTTATAGTAATCTTGTTTCCAAATGTTTCCCTTTAAAGAAATCTAAAAATAAATATGCCCAAAGACCAATTAACTTTTTCAATGATAATCTGCGCCAAATGAGAAATACATAATACATTTCAAATAGTCAGCATCTCTTCAAAAAATCCTAAAGATGAAGATACAAACGTAGAATACAAACGAAGATACCAAAGTGAAATAAATTTGACCAAAAGAGACTCCTACGACCATTTTATTCAAATATCAAATAACAAAGTCAAAGATACGTGGAGACTGTTCAATTTTGAATGAAACTCTTTGAATATGGTCAATAAAAATACTACTAGGGTAAATGCGCCTAATCCCAGCCACTTCCAGTGGTCAGCCACCCAGGCATTCTTATTCAAATAATAGCTGGATGAGTAACATAAAATAGTTCATTATGAGCTTCTTGAACTCGGCCACATTTTTGGCGGTAACCGCGAACATGATTCGAATATAACCTTAAACACATAGTAATGGCGTGCATGTGAAATATAATAGTGTGCTGTGTTGGCTGACAATTAGGTAAGAAACCCTAAAATTTTCTCAGTGGTTGAGCCCTTCATTATTAAGCTCCAAAGCTTGAATAATAATGAATATAAGAAAGTTTTTTTTTTCATCATTGTCTAAATGTATACTGAACACGTTTTCTAAGCTTTTGAGGTTATAATAGGCGTTTTTCATCGAAAGTTCTTGATGGCTGAGAACTGGTTAAAAAAATTGGCAGAATTCCTAAAGACAGCCAGGCGGCTGACTTTAGGAAGGATGATGAAAATTTCAAATATGAACCCTATGCATGATAAGAATACAGGCGTCTCCCCTTTGCATAGTATGTATCAAAATCATTGATTATTTCATATTTTACCAGTAGTCAGCCCCATAAAACTTCTGTAGGTTAGTTGATGGCTGACTCCAGGTCACAATATTCCAGTTCTCAGCCACCTGACATCTACAAACTGCAAAGTTTTCATTTTTATATTTTTCCTTAACCAGAAAAATGGGCAGGTACCAAAGTCATGAGTATGGTGTACCCCGTGGTACCATATAAGATAGGCTGCATGGAAGGGTTAAAGAGGGACCACGGAAAATGGGATCCAGCAAACTGGTTAAGAAGAAGACGAACTGGTTACGTGGCTACTAGAGTTAGCAAAATGTGGTTTTCCACAGAGGAAACAAGATCTCCTTAATGCAGTTGAGAAAATTGTTGGTAAAGATGAGAGAAAAAACCCTTTCAAAAATAATAAACCTGGGGAAACGTGGTACCAATCTTTCGTGAAGAGGCATAAAAATATAGTATTACGGAAAGCATAAGGACTTTCAAAATCAAGGGCCATTATCACTGAAGAATCTATAAGAAAATGGTTCCGGGAAGTGGAAATTTACCTCCAAAGTGCTAAAGCATCTGATATTCAAACGGATGGGTCACGCATTTTCAATGCTGATGAAACTAGCTTCGCGATGTGCCAAAAATCTGGGAAAGTTTTAGCTCCGAAAGGCTACAAAAATGTTTACAAAATCAAATGGTTTTCTCGGCAGACGGAAAAACTGTGTCCCCAATGGTTGTCTTTCCATTCGTGAGGCCTAACAAAGCTATAGTAGATAGTGTTCCATCAAAATGGTTCATAGGTCGATCAGAGAGTGGTTGGATGAAGAATGACACTTTCTTTGAATATATTGCCAATGGTTCAACAAGTGGGTTATCGATAACCACGTAAAAAAGCCAATTTTGCTTCTGATCAATGGCCATAAATCACACTTATCATTGGAACTCAGTCAGTTTTGTAGTGATAATCAAATAATTTTATACGCGCTTCCTCCTAATACTACCCATCAGCCCGCTGATGTTAGCGTATTCAAGCCACTGAAATCAAATTGGAAAAAAAACAGTACGGGCTTGGCAGAATGTTAATTGTCTGCTGACTAAATCCACTTTTTGTCCGATGTTGAGAGATGTTCTTAATGACAAATCTCTTCCACAGACTATCAAGAACGGGTTCAGAAAGTGTAGACTTTTCCCATTCGATCCGGAAGCAGTAGACTTTTCGAAGTGCGTCCAGCACCACTTGGAAAATTTGAGTGATACAGCAGATCAGGAATTTGTAGTCACAGAAGACAAATTCAACATTACAGAAAATGTTCTATCTTCTATGACACATAAACTGTTCGAGAAGGGTGTAGAAAATATTATAAACGTTATCGAACAATTAAAATTAATAAAAGAGGAATATTTCTAAACATCTCAGAAGAAAACTCCCACGGAAACAAATAATTTAATTGCCTTGCCCTCGGCAACCCCGCCGTATGATTTTATGATCTTCGACTTTGAAGAATTTATGGCTAACGATTTTCTTAAGGAGAAAGAGCCAAATGAGAATGAAGTTGTTCCAAAAATAATAATATTAGAAAATATCACAGTATTACCTATCAAGCCTGACAAAGAATCGGTTATAATGCCACTGGTTCAGAATCTGGAAGAGATTATTGAAATAGGTGAACATGAAATCCAGACTGAAAACAATCATGAAATATTAATTAATGAGTCAGCAATGAAGCCCGAAACGAAGAACGGAAAATCATATACCAAATAGCGAACGAAGCACATCAACAACGTAAGTCCTTCCATCACTTTTACAATGGAGAAGAAAGTCCACAACGAATAGCCATTCTTAGACGTGTTGGTCAAGAGGGCCGACAGTAAATGGGAAACATCTGTATACCGAAAACCCACTCACATGGGACAGTATCTGAACCAGGAATCCAACCACCATCAATCGACTGAGAAACAAATCATAAAAACTCTAGTAGGCCGTGCTTTCGAGCTCTGTAATACAAAGGAACTAGGCATCATCAAAAATGACCTTCAACGGAATGGTTACTCCAAAGTGATGGTGGAACAGACTTTGGCTAGAAGACAGCAAGAGCCTCACAAGGAACAGAAGCCGCCAGAACCAGTACTTGTACTTCCCTACATCAGAGGATTGTCGGAAAGGATAAGAAGAATTGGGTCCAAGTATAACATCAGAACCTGTTTCAGATCTGGGAACACTATCCGTAGCAGCCTCACAAAAATCAGGCCACCAAACGCGGACTGCGATTCCAAGAATTGTATTCACCGGATATCATGCGAGCGAGGAGAATCATACATCGGTGAAACTAAGGGGCCATTGAAAGTTTGCATTGCCGAGAATAAGAAACACACACAGCGAGGAGAAACCAGCAAATCAGGAATAGCAGAGCACGCTTGGACTCATCAACATAACATCAAGTGGGCTCAAGCTGAAATAATCCACAAGGAAGAATACTAGTTTAGGAGAAAATTCAAAGAAGCCGCATATATGTTGTCCAACAACGCATTCAGCCAAGCTAGCGTAGAGATACGCAATATATGGAAACCTCCAGTCAAGCGGAACACGATCAACTCCCACTAAACGGTCAGCTTCCGCTAAAACTAATGAAGCGCAGAAGGAATATGGGATAGGTGAAAGCACTCGAATGACCTATAAATAGTCAGATCTCGAAGGAATGAGTCCAGTTATCACCCGAAGATGATTGTGGATACTAACAATCGAAACGTCGTGAAGTAACTTGGTTTGGAATCTTTTAATTTTTAATTTTCATTTCTTGTTAATAATTTTTTCAATTTTCATCTAAAGTTAATAGTTTAATTTTTTGGTTGTTGTTTAATTTTTTGGTTGTTGTTTGTATTTTATTTCATTGTAATTTCAGTTTTTTTGCTTAATATAATTGTTATTTTTTCAGCTAATCTCTTTTTTAATTTTTTACAGATTCTTTTCGGTATTTCAAATCAATTCATATCATATTAGACAATGGAAGTCCGAACTAATGCAAATGCACCAATAAACATTGTCAACTACCTTCAAACAATTCATTATCAGCATTGCAACCGTGCGGAGCCAGAGTGGATCGCTAGTATAAATATATTTGTGTGTGGCGTGCCTAATTTGAATTGAACTCTTTTCAAAGGTATATTTCGTTATTCTGCATATGTTTAGTGTTTTATAAAAAATTAGTTGTTGACCGACAAAAAAAATACAGTAAAAATAACAATATACAATGAATGCAATGAGGTTTCATTAATGTGATTTATTTATTTCGGAAAAATGTATGCTTCTTTTCATGTATTTGAATTGGTAGTGAACAATTATGTTACTAACCTTTCCAAATAAAATTCTTCAAAATACACATTTCTGGTTTCTTTTCTTCATCTCTTTCCACATTACAAATTATAAATTCATTTGAAGCCGAATATTAAGTTAACTTCGAATTTAGTCACAGTAAATGCGAGAAAATTATATAAATTATTTCTGGTAATCTAAAACCAACACAAATAGATGGCGCAGGAAATGCGTTTGTATATGTTCTGTGATTCCAATTCGTCATCCTAAACTTTCAATTAATACAGTGTCATCCCCAAAGTATGCACCATATGGGAAACTTAATTTATTATTGGTTTTTCAACAAAATGTTATTCTTGATAAAAGTTTGTGCATCACCTAAAACTGAACATGCACCAACAAAATACAGTAAAACACACGTAATATATGAGGAGCCTTCAAATATTTGATTTTGAGACAAGAGAAAAGTACCCTTATTTTGAAAAATATCGGAAAATGCTATCCAGAAAAAGCTGTTCAGCATCAAAAAATACATCTAGATTTGGAGTCATGGCCATCTAAGGAAAGTTTTAATTTTTTACCAATTTTTTTTTAAATTGGGACTACGAAAAAAAAAATTGCTGAAACGATAGACAGCATCCTGTATACGACGGTTGATTTTGAAAGCCTGTAATATTAAGAATCACACAACTATGGTCAATTTTTTTGAAGAGTAAAATAATTTTCAAAGATTTTGGTGCAGTTATTTTTATTTTTTGTCAACACCGAAAATTACTCAAAGTCATACTGTATTGTAACAAAAACTTGATATTCAATTATATNGAAACCATGTACCGTGCATTCACACACACACACACACACACACAAAATCTCATATGAAAAAAAAATCTGAACGATCCCTGCACCAGACACTTCAAGGTCACATCGCCTTGACTTCACTAAACAACAACAAAAAAAAGCAATTATATAGTTATAGTGGTGGGGGGAGGCCGGAATTCGGCTGTATGCATCTACTCGCGTCACACACGACAACACAGAACCACAGGAACGGAACCAACTGTTCACAACTATTAGATCATGTAGGCTACGCTATATTATTATTCCTCGCAAACATTCGCTATATATGATCTAAAACTGAACTAATAGTTTTAGTTCAGTAGGTTTTAGTCATTGATTAATGGACAGTTCAGTGATCTGAACTGCATTACTTACCTTTTTTTGTCATTACTTTCAGAAAATGTCAACAATGAATAAATTAAAATATCAAAAAAGCGATGCAACCAAAGGTGAAGAATGTAATTTAAACTCGACCAGACTTCCGTACAGCCGACAGTAAAATGCAACAAGACGCGTTCTGTGGTTGGTGACTCTGATGGCGGGAAGCTTAAATTGTCATTTTGAACGGTCGCATGCAAATTGAGTTAGAAATGCATTAATTATTGGCCAACCCTAATTCCTAGTTCCTTGGCAACTGAACCAACACAGTTCAGTAGTTCGTAAAATTACATTATACAACCTGCCCCAAATTATTAAATAAAGTCCAAAACTCCACAATTTGAAATCAGTCCTGCGCGTGCGCACATGTTACGCATGACTTCGTGTTTTATGTATCAGTTTGGAAATTGAAAATCATACTTTAATATAATTCCTAAAACTCCATTCTCGAGATATCAATGTTTGAAATTGTTCTTTGCTAAAATATATCTTGTATATCTTTCAGTTAAAGACTCGTAGACACGACAACATTGACAAGTGAATTGAAATTGACCTGCCGTCGTACATTGACGTAAATGTCATGTGCAATTTGCTTCATAAGTTCATAATCTGTAATAAAATTTAAATTGGAAATATAATAAAAAGAAATTCTGTAATTTATCAGTTTTTCATTATCACAGTGTTTGATACATCAGCCCCTTTGAATAAAAATATTTTTATTCTATGCTAGGCTCTAGAGTTACATCTTTAACAAATTTTGTATATCGCAAATTTTTTCAGCACATCTTCAGGTTTTATTATTGAAGGGTTTTTGAATTACATTCACCTGATATGAATAACAGTTTGAGAAACTGATGATTTGTCAAAATATCGGCAATAGAAGCCAAAACAAAGTATGCTTTACATTACCAGAGTTGAAATAAAAATGATCATACCAGAAAGCGTTTTTTTATTAGGTATATTAGTAAATAGAGACCTGCGATCACATTTAATTCAACAAATTCACAAAATAATCANAATAAAATATATTTAATAAATACAAAACACAAGAAACAGAACACTACGCCTATGCAGATAAAGACGCTTGATAATGAAGAAACTGAATGACTAGTTATGGCATTATGCGAAGTGTTAATCAGTTTACCGATGTTTCAAAGTATTTAACGAACTGGTTCACCTATTTGCTCGTACATCCTATCGATATGCAGAAGCAAATTTTATGGAATCATCTTACTTTTAAATTATTTACAATGGCGATGCATAGACAATAAAAATGACCCCGGTAAGAATTTAGTTCTAACATTTAACAGTGTTGCCGTTAGCTCTTAGTTCAATTTGTATATGAGTTTCCTTCAATTGAAAATTGTTATAGTAGAAAGTTCAACTCTTAGACAAGAGAAGGGAGCTTGTCTAAGGTTCAGCTTAATTTGTTGAGATGTAGATCCATGATCACAGACTATTGGAACCCATGATTATGAATCCGTGAAACAGAAACTATTCTGTGTCCATGAACATGATCAGAGAACAGCTATATAATCATGATCCATGCATCCGTGCATCCATGATTTTGATTCATTGGTCATTGCAATTGTATTTAGTTGTAGGTTGTGGGTTTTTTTTTGACAAATATTTTCTTTCAAGTTGAAAGTTTGATGGAAATAAATGATGCTTCAACTGAGATATTGTAGTTTGGCACCTTTAATATACATTGCTCATAGAGAAATCATGTAAAACAAGTTTTTCAAACTAATATTGTGTATGTATTAATAGAAGACCAACAAATATCCAACCTTTTTTTTTGATGTTTTAGAGTATTCAGTTTGTGATATTTTGCCTCCAACCTCAGGGTGGAGCTCCATATATATGAACATTATTAGACATTAACCACTAATGAGGTGTGTAGTTTTTCAGTTCCAGTATAGTTCAGTAGATCTATAATTTGACATAATTGACAAGCCTAATTACATTTCTGAATTTTGAATTCAGAATTTTATGAGTTTGGGATATTCTGGCAAAGGAGATGTTTCTAATTATTTATTATTTGTTGAATTGGTCCTTTCATAGGACTTATTGATCTATAATAATTCAATGAAAAAACTAAACTTAAAAATTATAGTTATGGAAACAATTTGCTGCCACAAGATTATTCTACTCTTGAAATATTTATCCCTTTATTTTCATGTTTGAATGTATGCATATTGAATATATGAATATTCTAAATGCGACACAAGACACCAGCTTTTCAAATCAATGAATGAATAATTCGGTGGAATAGGGATACCTGTTCATCGGGTTTTCTCTATGGTAGATATTTACAGGGTGAGTAAGATAAAATGTTTCCGATAAAAACTATATGTTTCACTTTGTTGCTTATTTTAAAAGTATTTGGGAATATACAGAGTATTCCTTTGAAGAGGAGCAATACAAATCCATCATTTTTTTAAAAGGACTCCCCCATGTAAATTTTTTTACGGTTGAACAGGGCCAAATGTTTAACATAAGGAGGGTTTACTTTTTTGAAAATTTTGCGGCATTGTCAAGTTATTGCTGAAAGTAAGAAAATCTTCGGAAAAACAGACAATCACAAATGCCATCATAAAAAATTATGGATAAAATATAAGCAGAATTATTTGAGACATGCAACACCAACAGTGAGTTGAAATGTTGGTATCGACTGAAGATTACATCTATCAAACGGGCCATTTTATATAGAGCTAATAACTTGACAAACTTTTAATATAAAAAACTTGTTTTTTTGTTAATGAAACATCCAGTATGTTATATCACCATGTTTTGAAACTAATTCATTCCTAAAAATTTGGATAAGATGAAATAGTCTCTAAAACTGACACACTTCTTGAGAAATTTACAACTCAATTTCCAATTTGTCAAAATTTGTCGTTCTATATACATGTAAGACAGGTGGCCAAGTGGTTAGAATAATCGCTTTTCAATAATTCTATATGTGTGTGGGTTCGCAGCCTAGCGACTGCAGAATCTATATTTCTGAGAGAAAGTGCTGGGAATCGCAAGTTAAAACGTAAAACTTCATTAATCCTTGGCTCGCAGAAGTTCTTACTTTTGAGGGCTGCTTGTTACTTAAGGTGATGACAGTTGGTAAACAGAAAAAACTTTCTTAATTTTTGTATTTATGAGTGTAAATAATTGTAAGGATAACAAAAAAAATATTAGAAATTTATAACAATAATGTATTTGGTTTTTGAATTCTTCATTAACTCGCCTCAACATGCTGATTGGAATATTTTGGAATACGTCCATAATTCTATTTTTCACATCATCCTTTTCAGATGGGGGAGTTCTGTAAACTTGATCTTTAACATATTCCCACATAAAAAAATCATTTTTGTCAAATCTGGTGAGCGAGGTGGCCACTTGAAAGGGCCTCCTCTACCGACCCATCCTATGGGAAAAGCAGTGTCTAAGTAATTATTAACAGGAACAGTGTGGTGAACAGGTGATCCGTCGTGTATATACCATACTCTTCATTTGATTCTTTAAACCAACCGTGACTGCTCTGTATGTGCTCCGTGTATTTCGAGGTTAACTGGTGCCTTAAGATTGCCAGAAATTGCGATTTTTGCATAGTGCCTTCTCTCAGTGCTCTCACATCCATACATTGACTATCTCAGCGAAAACCCATCTTATAAAAGCGCAATTTGTAACCTAAAGTGCATCTGAACAATCTACAAGTCCAACAATAAATTATAAAAAGTCATCAGTTATTAAAAAACTCCTAAGATTTTTTTGCTTCAGATAAACTCATTAACATGGGTACCTGCAAAGTTTGTAAACATGATCTGGCTGAGGACAAATCTACTTTTGAGTGTGACTCATGCTAAAAACCAATTCATGCCACAGTGGAGTGCTCAGGTCTTACTGCGTCAGAGTTGAGATGTATGATATTCAAGAAAAGAATGCTGAAATTCTTTTGGGAAGAATGCAACACAGGATTCTCTCAGATCACCAAAGTGATACATGAAGTCCAACAATTAAAGACAGAACTTGAAGCTCTCAAAACGGCAATCTCAACTACGATACCATCTACAACTTCAGATCAACCAGTAAATCATTCATCGTTTGAAGAAATTGGAGGAAGTGAATGAGAGAAATAAGCGGAAGAATAATTTAATTATATTCAGTACTAGCCGAACCCGGGCAGACGTCCTGCCTCTACGCACCTCTCTATATATAAAAATGGATGCCTGTATGTGTATGTAATCAAGAATGTAACATGTTCTGGGGAAAAATTAAAGATGAGTCATACTGAATTGATGAAAAAATATATAGACTTTAATAGCAATATTTGAATTAACATCAATGAAAAATATTTTTGCTATATGATGAAAGGAACTTGTGATAATAAAACTAATCTATCATAACGCGAGTGGATACACTCGCTGGTCTTCTCGTTTGGTGCATAGATGTATNTATTTTGATGGGAAGACAAACGGCACTTCTTCACTGAACTTTATTATTATAGTCAAAATATGTCTGTATCTATTTAAGAAAATAAAAAAAACAATGGTTTGTGATTTTTAAACTAAATGATCATTTCAGGTTACTGTGAACACGTGAGAGCTTTTACAGTTTTTTAACATGATGGGCGATTTCAGCCCATCTAACTGCAAAAGAATATCAACTCAATACAAACAAACAAACTAAAAACTAGGTACAATGTTACATAATATTGATAAGACCAGCTTTAATATTTAATTTTTGTTTTAACTTTTTTATCAGACTGAAATGGAATATTATCGTAGAAACTATGATGATCTTTCTCGATGACACTCTTTAAATCTTGACAGCATTTCCATTTTGATTCGCTTATGAAAATAGGTTTTTTATGAAGCTGGGATGATTTTTATACATCATTTGTTTTGTTTTTCATTGTGGTAATATAGTCCTCAGTATGTCGTAGTTTGAAAAAAATATTTCCATCTGGACGATAGTCCAATGCCCGGATATCAGTCACATGTGGATCACCTGATTTTTTTTCAGCTCGCAGTGATTTAATATTAGTCACTAAATTCTCAAAATTATAGAAGAAAGAGTAATCCAACACTTTAATGTTTTTAAGGAGTTTATTGGATGAATGAAGTATGTTTCCAATGAAGCGTGAACGCTGTCACACTCCATCATTGTGTGCCCTTTTTTCAAGAAATAGCTGTCTGATTAATAAGTTTTTCTCACTTGCCAACCTACTCAGAGCACTAGCTAATACTCTATTCATATTTTGATAATGACATCCATCGGATATGATTGTAACCATCCGGAATTTATCAGCTTGAATAAAATCTATAAACACAACTAGTGAACTCATTAGATGTTACGCCACCATTTAACTCATGCCATACGTATAACGTCACATCTTTATTATTAAGAACAAAAATAGTGAAGTTATGAAGCTGTAATGTCTGTTTGTGATACATTGCGGAAGCCTCAGTTTTTGGGCACAGTAAAACACTTTGAAGGTCCATGGTAAGTACTAAGTGATTCATTCTCATCAGATTCATCCTTGGCCGCGTTTTTAGCATCTCTAGTTTCATTTTTCATCACAATGTGTTTCTGGTACACATCTGGAGTGATCATTTTCACTCCATATCCACAACAGATGTCGCCATTGGTCTTTGCAAGGTTGGTGTATTTTAATATTTTGCTCTCTTAGAACATCTAAGAAGAAGGTTCTTGAAATACTCTACTGAGTTTTGCCTACACCACTCTTGAAACACTTTATGTATGTGGGAAAGTGATCTAAATGTAGATTCTACATATGACCAAGAACTATTGTTTCTACAGTAATGGCTTGGAACAGTTGGAAGTAATTTTAGCCATTTGACGACATTTTCCTTTATCTCTTCATCTGTTTTATTTTTCATTCCATCGGTTTTGCGTTTTTTTGTTTGCTGTTGCTCCTTGGTATTGTTATTCGTTTCACTAGTCCTCTCACTATCTGAAATTTCGTCACACTCACTACGCTTACACCATCTTTTAAATGTATCTGCTCCTAAATTTAGGGTATTGATAAAAAATAGTGTACACTTTCACTCTCTCCCCATTACACCATGATGGGAATATATCGTGACTTTCTTTTTTTCTGAACACTTGTTGTGCATTATCTTCTGCTCTTTTTCTTCTTCTGCGAATTTCTCTTGTGCTCACCAAACCCGTTACAAACGCTTTCTTCTCAGACCAAGTGGAAAAACTCCAAATTTTTTTGAAAAGTACATTTCTTTTGTCATCAGTTATCACATTACACATGAAAGTTCTACAAGTCTTTTCAGTTGTATTTTTATGGACACAACGTTGCTTAACTGACCTTGATGATTTTTCGCAATTCTGGGCAATTTTTCCATTTTCGAACTTTTTATATCCCACGTAGAATTTGCCCAAAACTCATTTCTTCTTAGCTTTTAGTCTGTTTTACTTATTCGAGAAACTGGCTTGTCCGGTGTGATGGATGAATGCTCTTCTGAAGTGCTGGAAGACCTCCTATTGCTCTTCCTATTTTCCTTATTGGTTTCCAAAACCCCGTTTTCTTTATTGGAATTTTCTTGTGAAAAATAACTTTCAGCTTCCATGGATTTGCTTTCTATCAGGTTTTGTTCTTGAACATCTAAGGTATACATTTCTACTGGTACCTCCCCAACTTCTTTTTCTCTGTTTCCATTATTTTATTGCTCTTTTCATCCTTCTCTATTATTTCCACTACTTCAATTTCGTTTTCTGGGGCAACCTGCTGATGAAATTGGAGTAGGTACACAATTTTCAAAAATGCGGAAAATACAAAGAAAATACCTGGGAAAATACAAAAATACGAAGAAAATACATGCGAAAATACGAAAATAATGGGAAAATTCTCAGAAAATAAGAAAATACAAGCGGAAATATTACAAAAATACAGAAAATACCAATGGTGAAAATAGTGTACACATTTTTCATGAGCGGTTTACCCCTCGCCTTTAAATGTTGAGTTTTTAAATAGAAATATGTACACTATAGATTTAAAAGCCCTGAACATTCCCCATCGTTTGTTTTTTTTCGCGCTGCAAATCCATGATCAGCCATTACGGCTTAAAATACCCTAATTTTCGAGTACTATGACCGATTTGGTTTGACGATACTTAGTGAATAACGACCATGACCTTCTGTAATTGGTATTTCAGAACTTATTCGGTAAATGAGTCAAAGCAGTCTGTATCCAGACAACGTACAGCTATTCAATAAATTCAGTGTAAGTTAACTGACCTTATTTTTATTAGTCACTAATGTAAAAAATTATTCAAAAATAGTTTTAAAACTTCTAGATGAATGTTGAGAACTTATTCGGTAAATGAATCAAAGCAGTCTGTATCCAGACAACGTACAGTTATTTAATAAATTCAGTGTAAGTTAACTGACCTTATTTTTATTAGTCACTAATGTAAAAAATTATTCAAAAATAGTTTTAAAACTTCTAGATGAATGTTGAACTGAACAAGAAACAAAGTTCCAACATCAAATGTACGACTCTTGATAACTGACATGCTGGTGAAATCAACTATGTGCCACTTTTCGTCACATATGAGGTTTTGTTGCGTTCAGGGTTACAGCAAAACATTCTATGTGTTTAGCCAATGATGAACCAAGCACATAGAATATTTTACCGCATGCAGTTTTCGCTTGATGCTACATAGGAGGTTTCTTATTATAAAAATTAAAAATAACGAATTGAACTGACACATACGAGATTTTGCTACAGGTTAGGTACCCTAAATTGCCGTCAGGTGTCAGCAAAACATCGTTTTCATAAAAATGTGCACATAGGAGGTTTTTTCACAACAGCGACGATGTGTATCTTTTTCTTTGATCAATATTTGTTACAGATGAAAATTTCACACTTAAACATGATCAACCATTTCTTCTATCAATGGCCAACAGGGGTAAGGATACTAATGGATCCCAGTTCTTCATGTGAGTAAATTAATTTTATGTATTTAGTGCAAATGTGTTTGTTTCCATTGTGATTTTGGATGTGTTTAATTTCTATCATGACACTTGTTTTGAAAGACAGCTATATAAATAGTGTGTTTTTCTAAATATTCAAATTTGATTTTTTTTTTCATAAACTTCAACTCACGATTTGATCTCCACAAGTAACGGCCGAATCAATCAGATTACTGGGAAATTCAAATGATTGTTAATTAATAACTTCCTGTTATGACTGTAATGTTCTTTGCATTCATTTCTTACCTCTTATGAAATCAAGTGGCTAATACATTTCTTTAAGGTTATTTATTGTAACAGAACAAAAAGATACATGTTCAAATGGAGATTTTGAAACATACTTACTTCACGATATTGTCAGACGGTTTTCAAAGTATCTTCTACATACACACACTCCTTTAAAAACAAAAGAAAAAAATACAATACAATACAAACGATTTATCCACTCTTCTTTTGGTTGTGACTGGAACTTGAATTTTAAGAAACCATTGAGTTTCTAGAAGTTTATCCAAAAACACTTTGTACCATCATCTTGTACATCTTGACTTGCTTGTCTTACACACATTTTGACTGGTTTCGGAAAAATAGTCATTCTGTTTGAAAGAAGCAGATGGTATGAAGGATCGTCTATTTCTTTTATGTTCCATACCATTGAGAAGAACATTGTGATCATCTTTTCCTGGTTTATTCAATATAATTTCAGACTCTCACTCTCCAATATGTTTTTGAACTGATACAGGCTGATACACAGCAAGTTCAGGCAATTTTTGTTTCCACATAAAATTGTTTTTGCAAATTTTGTCTGCTATACAATTTGTTTGTCAACCCTTTTGGCTGCAATGGACTTACATGGATTTTTAATGGTTTTTGTCATGTGTTCTACCAGGAAAAATAGAGACTTGAAGTGGACAGATAAATACCATATTTTATAGGAAGTTTACAAATTCATAAGAGTTGAATGCAATCCCATTGTCAAAAAAAAAATTCAGTGGTAAACCATGGGTTCCAAAAATGTTTTTCAAAGTTGAAATGACAGCTATTCCTGTTTCGTTCATCAAAAAGTTGACTACTGTAAACTTATAAAATAATCACTACAACCAAGAAGTTTAACACAAAATCAATGTCCACTTTCTATGAGGCCTTAAGGCTGTCTCGGATTACTTCTTGCATATTTGTGGCAGATACTACAATTTTATATCATTTTCCTAAATGTCGTATGGTAATCCCTTGAGCTCGTTTTGACATTGACATTGTTTTGACAATAATAATAATAATTTCTATTAACCATTTTCGGTACTTAATGTATATATAGTAATTGAATAATTGCACTACCATGGTTTGTCATATTCGACTAAAAATTAAAGAATAAAGATAAAATAAAAAATAAAAACAAATCACGGCACATAATATACAAATGTCACAATTAAAAAAAACAAATAGGTACAAATATTATTTTACATTGGGTATTATCAGGAATTATCACCCCAAAAGTCTTTTAAACCATAAAAACATATTTTTATGAGAATATCTTCATATTATTTTTAAAGATTTTATCTGATTTGGACTCCTTAATTGAATTGGGCAATTTATTGTAAAGTGAGATAGCATTGTGTAGGTTAGGTTAGGTCTAAAGTGAGTGGGTCTAGTCGACCCTCCACTGCAACCCGCAAGGGTTTATTGTGGCTCACACCTATTCACACTCGACCAAATAAACCCAGCTACCTAACGAAGCTGATTAGTTTGTATGGTGAGTGGTCTTTCAGGTCAGATGGTAGGAGTACGGCTCTGCCAAACTCTGAAAAACTGATTCCGTCCCCAGCGGGGCAGGCACAAAGTATATGCTCTGCTGTTTCATCATTTTCCAAACAGAGGCGACACACACTGTCTTCCGACAGTCCGAGTCTCTGCATATGATGGTTCAAATGACAGTGACCTGTAAGAAGGCCTGTTAGGCATCGTAGTTCATCCCAACAACTGTTTGGTGTCAAGCTTCGAAGGGGGAATAAACGCCTTGGAGTGAGCCAGTCCAGGAATATTCTGCCAGAAGTCCATGAATCTTCTTGCCATCCAGGTATTCAATGCTACTTGCAGCACCCTCCTTTGCAAAGGAATCAGCAGCTTCATAGCCTTCCAGGCCAGTATATCCAGAAATCCAGACCAGAGACAATCTGTTGAGCCTTCCTATTGAAGAAAGTCATTTTTGGCAATTTGCTACCAATTTAGACGTTGCTCAGTAGGAGCCAAGAGCTTCCAACGCTGCTTGACTGTCCGAGAATATTTTTATTGACTTGTGTATGAGGTTGGATTTATCCAATAGATATCTCTGTCCAGGGTCTGCGACTGAAAACACCTGCACCAGAACCGGAAGGTGTTTTTGATCCATCTGTGAACCAACAACTATCTGCTTTTAATATTTCCTTCTCCTGGAGGATTTAGTCCTCTCTACTCGGGAATAGTACTTTATAAGGCAGTTCGTAGTTGACAGTTGGAGGCAACTATCTGCTCTTAATATTTCCTTCTCCCGGAGGATTTAATCCTCTCTACTCGGCAATAGTACTTTATAAGGCAGTTCGTAGTTGACAGTTGGAGGCATAAAGTCAGAGGTCATTTCCCGAATGCTGTGACTTCCAGTGTCAACCAACAGTCTGTTGCACTCTGCATTAAATTGATTTGTGCAAAGGCAATGTGCACAAGTCTGTATGCAGTCCCATCTAGCCTCTCTCTCCAGAAGAATGAGGAGAGGAGGTAGATCTAGAAGGATCTCCATGGCCACTGAAGGTGTGGTACTGATGGCACCACTGATAGCCAGACAAGCCTGTCTCTGTAAGCCAGAGAGCTTCGCTTGTGTATTGGATAATTTTTTAAATTTATTTGATTTGTGGGAGGGTATCCCCAACATACCACCATGACGTGTACAATAATTATGATTAGAAGCATTCGTTTCAAAAGATGCAAGATTATCTCTCACATAAGTTACACATTAGAATATTTACAGGTTGGCCCATTAGTTTCAGGAAGTACAGTATCTCGCCTATAATGAGGAGTATGATAAAAAATTTCACATAAAAGTTATTTGGTTTACTTTGTTGCTTATTTAAAAAAAAATTGGAGTATACAAAGTGTTCCTTTGAAGTGGGCAATGCAAATCATCTTTTTTTTCAATGGACCCCCTGTGAATTTTGTCACCGTTGAACTGAGCAAAATGTTTTAAATGTTTATAATATGATCTTATGGGGAAACAGTGTTGACAAAGATAGGGTTTTCATTGCTCAAAAAAAGTTATTAGGAAATTACTAGGCATCCCTTGGAGGGAATCATGCAAGACATTTTTCATTAGTCATCAAATTTTAACCTTTCCCTGCATCTACATCTTTAAAATACTTTTATATGTTCTCGAATGTGACTGTACTAAGAACTCATTCTATCATAGCTACCAACTCGATATGCAGAGGAGTTGAGCATTCCTAAACATAAAACTATAAAATTCGAACATTCTCCCAAATATATGGGAATAAAATTATTCATTCGGTTACCAGACCATTTCAAACAGATGAACACTGTAGCATTTAAAAAAGCAGTTAAAACATTGCTTCTTTCTGAGGCCTACTATAGTATTGGTGAATTTCTCTCGGATCATCTCGACAGAATGGGTTCATGCGGTTTTGGCATGACATATTCAATTTTTATAACTACAATTGTTTTAATTTTTGTAATTCTGACTTTTATTGAATAAATTTCAATTGTACTATTTTTATCTACTGATCTACAATTATATCGTTTGATGTGATTTTTATGTGCTTAATACTGATCTATCCTATACGTTTGTCAATGTCTTTAAGGATGAATAAATATTATTATTATTATTGAGGAGGTATTTCCTCTTTTCGAAAATTTTGCGGTGTTGTCAAGTTATTGCTGAAAGAAAGAAAATCTTCAAAAAAAACAGACCATCGTAAATGCCATCCTGAAAACATTATGAATAGAATTTAAGCAGAAATATTTGAGGCATGCAATACCAAGAGTGAGGTGAAATGTCGATATGGACTGAAAATTGCATTTCTAAAACAGGAGGTTTTATAGAGAGTCATTAACTTGACAAATTTTTAATATCAGTATGTTATTTTACCAGTTTGAAGAACTATTTTATTCCTACAATTTTTGTTAAGATGACTTAGCCCCTAAAATTGACAGATTTTGTAAAATTTGAAATTTCATTTTATTTCGACTAGAACTGCTTGATTGTCACTATAATACTCACAAAATTCAAGAACTAAGAGTTTTCCATAGGTTATGCTCCATATGTAACTTTCAGACCATACCAACATTTCAACTCACTGTTGGTGTTGCATGTCTGAAATATTTCTGCTTAAATTCTATTCATAAAGTTTTTATAATGGCATTTACAGTGGTCTGGTTTTCCAAAGATTTTCTTTCTTTCAGCAATAAATTGACGCCACAAAATTTTAGAAATAAGGAAATACCTCTATATGTAAAACATTTTGCTCAGTTCAACAGAGAAAAAATTTACAGGGGGGTCCATTTTAAAAAAAGATGATTTGTATTGCCCAGTTTCAAAGGAACACTGTGTATATTCCAAAATATTTTTATAATAAGCAATAAAGTACACCATATAACTTTCTTATGAAACATTTTATCATACTCCTCATTATAGGCGAGATACTGTACTTCCTCACACTGATGGGTCACCCTTTATATGCATGTCACTGATAATTAATTTTCCCTTTTGAAAATGGGTTTGCAGATATTACGATAATCCATATCAAAAATGAGTCTTATAATGCGTTTTTGGGCAACTATTAAAATCTCTACCGCATCCCCAGGACAGTATATTTGAGGAAATATGCGGATATGCTATTGCAAAATATATACTTGAGAGATTTTTTTATCTACAAACAATTTCATTTGCTTAATCGCGAGAAATGCTGCGTTAAGTTTCTTGCAAAACCCATCAATATGCAGATCCCAATTCAGAGATTCATCTAACATGGTACCTACAAATTTTACATCCCGTGATATTGCTATTCCAACAGTAATGTCAACTTCACCTGGAATATTATTTTTTTTGTTATAAAGTTTCATCAAAACAGATTAAGAGGTATTTAATATTAAATGATTGCGTTCACACCATGACGTAAATCCATCAATAACCTCTTGTGAATATATCTTCCTTTGTGGACACAGTGATTGTCATTGTGGTATCATCTGCAAACATAGTTCCTTTTTTTTTGAAGGTGGTTGACAATGTTTCGTGGTGCATTTCATTAGTTCAGACTTCAATTGTCCAATATGATATAAATTGATTTAAAGTCTGAAAGAATTTATAAAAATTAAAAAGATTTAGCTAAAAAAATAACAATTACCTATATCAAGCAAAAAACTGAAATTACAATGAAATAAAATACAAGCAACAATTGAAAACTAAACTATTAACAAGCACAGAAAAATAAAAATTATTAACAAAAATTGAAATTTAAAAGATTCAAAGCCAATTTACTTCACGACGTTTCGATTGTTAGTATCCACAATTGTCTTTGGGTGATGACTAGACTTTTTTTTATATTTATTTGAGCCTCAACCGCCAGAGGTTATTGGCTTTACAGTAATTTACATAATATGTTTTTTATTTTACGTTGACCATAATAAGTGAATCAGAAGTAACTAGTAACTTATATTTTATGTAGAAAATTGATGTCTTTCAGAAATTTTAATAGTTTATTGTTTGACTGACTATTCAGTCATTTCATCTGCTAATCTCTTATCTATGTATAGCTAGCACTCCACCAAAAAGTGTTTCACAGATGTAGCACGAGGAGATAATTGTGAGTCAGATGTGTGTGTCCAATTCGTAGTCTGGATAGAGTCGTTTGAATGCTTCTCTTCTGAGGTAGATTGTTCCATGATAGTACTGTTGATTTTATTTTTGAAGTTTGGCTTTAAATATATTCCATTTTGTCTGCCACTTGGATATTACGGTTTTCCTGATGTACGGTTTTAGATCGTTATAGTAAATGTCGGGGTGAGTAGTTGTGCACTCTTGAAGTTTTGTGACATCCTTGGCTAAACTATCGGTCTTTTCATTGCCCTCCATTCCGATATGCGAGGGAGCCCAAAGAAATTGAATGTGAATGTTGTTTTGATGAATATTTAATAGTTTTGTTTTAATTTTCATCAGAACCGGATGGCTAAGATAGAGTTGATTCGATGAGGTTACTGCACTCAATGAGTCTGTTATTAGTAGACATTGAGGGATGTTATGGAGATTTCTGTATCGCAACGCTTCAAGAATTGATGTCAATTCTGCAGCGTAGATAGAGGTTGACGATGGTAGTTTGAATTTTGCATTGAATTCATTTGTGGTGAAAGCGGCGCCAACGCCGTTATTGGAACAAGAGGCGTCTGAGCCATTAATTTTTCCCTCAAAGAAATATGGCCTAACGATGAAATTCCCAATTATATCGCCTCATACATTTAGGGACCACTTTGTCTGACTGGTGGTTCGAAAGAAATGGGGGTTATTTGTTGAATAATAATGGAAATCATGTCTATTTACAAACCTATGAAATGTTGCTTCATCGGAAAAACATAATTGAATTTTTTCAATTATGTTTTTCCGTCTTGTAGCAACTGCTGCTGAGCCCGTTCACACCTATGGAAAACTGTTAGTTCTTGAAATTTGTATACATTATAGTGGGTTCATCAATAATTCACTACACTGAAAAATCAAACTTAACTTTATTTCACTTTGAATACAACAAACACTTCAACTAAAAATTCAACTATTATTTTAATGTATATCGCCTTACTAGAATACTGTATATGTATCTTTCACTTGACTCTGTACTTGACTGTCCGAATACGCTTGCAGCCAGCGTTTAACATTTTGCAAATTTCACATAATCTGTCAACTTTAGGGGTTGAATCATATTAACAAAAATTGTTGTAATAAAATAGTTCTTCAAAACGGTAGAATAACATACTGAATTACTTATACATGTCAAGTTTCATCACGATCGATTGAGCGATGTAGAAGTTTATCACTTACCAACCAACCAACAAACATCCATTTTTATATATTAGATGAATGAACAGGATCAAAGCCAACCACCAGAGGCTCGGAAAAACTCCGATAAATTAGCAGCAAGGAATATTATTCAAGCCATTTAACCGGATGTCCAGTTGCAATGCATAGATATCATCAGACTGGGTCGTTTTGCTAATGGTAGAAACCGCCCAGTCAGGGTAATCTTATAAAACGAATATCATCTTCATCAAATAATTAGAAACTCAAGAAATTTGAGAAAGTCTGAAGAATTCAGGAGAATATCCGTATCGTTCGACAGAACGCGGCGCCAACTGGATCATTACAAGCTCATGAAGACCGAATTGGAAGATCGTCACAGCAAAGGTGACACAAACTGCAGAATCAAATACATTAGTGGAGTGCCGAAAATTGTGTCCAATACTTTAAACTAAAGCAGCCCAACTTCACCCACTCATTCACGTTCGACTACCACAATGTGAGAGGTATGAGAAGCAAAATTTCACGCCTGTGTTTCGGAAGAGCAGTGAATTGTTTCCAAGTGGTTACATAGTTCATATATTAGATCGTAAGTTACTGGAAACCAATTTTCGAACTGGTGGAGGGGTTCTGCTTGCTTGCAAAGATTTTTTGAACAGTAAAAAAATTAAGCTAGACTTATTCAAAAACAATCTACCAGCAATAGATATAGTGGGATGCAAATGTTCATACAGTAATGTTTCCTTCTACCTATTTGTTGTATACATTCCACCATCTACTACTATAGATCATTATGATCAGTTTTTTGAAATGTTTGAACAGATTCAAGAGATATATAATGAAAACATTGTAGTGTTAGATGATTTCAATATAACACACTTCATTCACAACTCCAATAATGATACAAAAACATCACTGGCAAATAATTTTTCTAACTTTTTTGACTTGAAACACCTCAATAATATACTTAACTCCTCTAACCGTTTACTAGATCTTGTGTTTGCTAATGTAAAATGTGAGATTCTTCATGACAACGCACCACTGCTAACCGAAGACTCTCACCATCCAGCCTTAATGATCAACATTGATATTTCTTCAAAATACAAAACATTCGAAGCTGAAAACTCCCAAAAAAACATTTAACTTCAAGAAAGCAGATTATCCTTCTTTGTATTTGGCTTTGCAAGAATGTGACTGGGCGTTCCTGAATAATTAGACAGATGTGAACCTTGCAGTAAATTATATGAGACAATATATTCCATTTTTGATACACACATACCATTATACAAAACAGTGAACTACAAATACCCGAAATGGTACTCTGCCGATATTATTGCAAATATTCGTGATAAAGCTAACGCCTTAGTAAAATGTAAAAAGACCAATTCAGTGTTCTATTTAAATCACTTTAGAATCTTGCGGTCCACCATAAAAACACAAATTAAACAATCCTATGAAATCTACCTAATAAATATACAATCAATTCGCATTGATCCAAAATCTTTCTGGAATTTCATTAATTCAAAAAAATAAAAGTCAAGAATTCCTGGTAAAATGAACTATAACAATCAAGAACTAGAAAGCCCTCAAGATATAGTAAATGCGTTTGCAGAGTTCTTTAGCAGCGTGTATCTTCCTTACAATTCAAATCCAAGAGGTCGTTCGGAATCG
>NW_019293922.1:0-16970 GCF_000500325.1 Leptinotarsa decemlineata
CGCATTTGAGGATATATATCATTTTGCTCAAGAGTCTTTTGGATAAATATGGTTGAACATCTGGATGATCAAAATAAAAAATGTGTCCATATTCTTTTTCATGTTCAACGAGGGCTGTGGGGTTTTTTATATTTAGTTTCTTAGAGTATCTCATGTGTTCTGAAACTCATGTTTTGAGATATCGTCCGGTTGGACCAATATAGCATTTATAACGGCTTCCACAATTCAATTTTTACACAATTTTGGATTTTATTTCTTGTGGTGTTTTTGTTTTTTCTTTCGAGAAAAAATGCTTTCTAAGAGTATCTCATGTGTTCTGAAACTCATGTTTTGAGATATCGTCCGGTTGGACCAATATAGCATTTATAACGGCTTCCACAATTCAATTTTTATACAATTTTGGATTTTATTTCTTGTGGTGTTTTTGTTTTTTCTTTCGAGAAAAAATGCTTTCTAACTGTATTTTCATTCGAGAAGGCTACTTTAATTTGTTCCCAGTTTATGAAATATATTTTCTACAAATGGAATTTTATGATATTTCTGTATTTTGGAAAGAAGACCTTTTTTTTAATTATTTTTCTAATNTGAAATTTTGTTGCAAAATGTAGAATATTGAAATTAAAAATCGAAGTGTTTCAGGTTTTTGTTAAATAACCTTTGGTTTTGGAATATCGAATTTATTCCATACATTGCGGACACACTGTATAATCAAAAACATGAAAAACTCATGGGCGAAGCCAAGTGCAAGGTTAGGCTATACTTGGTTGCAGAAACAACACAAATGCACAGAGTCATTAATAGAAGTCAGTTGCACTCTTATTGGTTTCGGTCAGATCACCTTGGGTTAGAAATATCACTAGTTACCACGAAACAGCTCCAGCTACCTACACATGAACATGTGTTCTGCTTGGTAGCTGAACTTGTCTATTTATATATTGCCGTAGGCTGTAGTTGTGAGGTGGACATAAATATGTAACTGAATTGTAACCTAAAATCATGGAAACTGGTAACGTTAATGCCAGACAACATGGCCGTTCAGGAACAGTCAATAACGAATACATTAATACAGTTGTAGGCAACGTCGCCTTAATGGAAAATATGCAGTATTTGACGACTAAGTTGTCAAAGCTTCAGGAGTGAGTTGCACAAACATTCTCAGAATTTTTCATCGACACAAATGTGTCGTCGTTGAATTGTGTTAGATCTTTTCCAACCCTAATCTGGCTTTGTCATACATCACATGTTTCTTGGATGGAAGCAACTTCGGGCAAGTTAATCCTCAAAATGTTTGATACTGAATACTATTGATGCACCTCAAATTCACACCCAATATCCTGAAAAACAGAGTGTTGGGTGAAAGTTCTGGGTAACCAGTTTATTGAACTTCTTTCTGAAAATAAACCAAAATGGTGGAGGATATTTCAATTCGATGAATAGTCAAGTTATGCCAAACAATAACAACGTCATACACTTAGATCCTATAGTGCGAAATGGGGTAGTAGCTTTCTCATGAAATACTACTGGGTAATTTATACCTACTACTATGGTTTCGGAGGGGTATCTTTGTCTCTCATTGAGACATCTTTATCTAATCGGTATCAGACAGTTAACCGCAATAATTCAATACCTCAATATGAACTTGTAAAGCACGGGATCCCCCAAGGCTCAGTACTGGGGCCACTGCTATTCATTATAATATATAAATGATATTTTTAACTTCTCATAATTCAGTTTTGTTTGCCGATGTATTTTATTGCCCTATCGCATTCAAGTGTTTTTTCGATTCGGATATGCTTACCACTGACTTATGTAATTGATAGGGAATTCTCGATAAGGGAATAACTAGCCCTTAACTCAATTCAATATTGAAATATAACTGGTCATTTCAGTTCATTTATTCAAATAATTTTCCACTGAACCTGCATAATTTTTACTCACTTCACGGTAGCCGGTAGCCGGTCGGTTCGACGTGGGTGCTTTGTTCACTCAGTCAAATCGACCACCGTGTTGGTCGCTGGTTCAAGCCCCAGGCTGAACGATCGATTTTCACTTGCTATCGTCCAACCCGTGTTAGGAATCACACGTTAAAAGGTAAGCCCTCGTTAGTCCTTAGTTCACACAAGTTTCGACTTTTGAGAGTTGTCGTTCGTAGGGGTGCGACAGCTGGTTAACGGTAAAAAAGATATTTTTTTAAACAGATCTAGTACTTTTCGTAAGTGTCCCTCTTTAGAAATACATAATTCAATTTCAGGATTTAAAAAAGAGGTTTTTGAATTCTCCACAACTTCAGGAACAGGCTATTTCTTCAATAATTCTTCCCGAATTTCTTTATCGACACCATCAAGTAACTTTTCCATCTAACTGCCACTTCTTTATAAGTATCTCCTTCCTCTTTTGATGATGATGAATTGGTCTAAAGCCTCCAGTATTTATCCCCCTCTCTAAAAGGACAAAAGCATTCAACACAAGTGCCTCTTCCTCACAGTGTAACACAACTGTCAAATTTTCACATTGTACAAAAATTGTTCATATTAATTGTATGATTTAAGTAGGCTGCACAACCGCCCTGCTTTTCATTTGATTGAATCTTATCATTTTACTCATACTAAATGGTATGATATCATTCTTGTCAAAAGAACCTACACTAATTATATTTACCTAAACAAACTACTGATTGATCCTTTTCTGATTCAGATAGGAGTTAGGAGTTATGACAGTACTCGTTTCGGATTCCGAATTCGAACCCCACTCATCCAATCGAATCAGACCAAAATATATGAGTGACGGTATACAAATTTACACCCAGTTGAGAATTGGTAGAATTGTTTAAAACACTATCATGAATGAAATCTGGTAAATCCCCATCGATCCGATATCGGGAAAAAAATTTACTGGAGGTCAAAGGACACAAAAAAAGGTTTTTCATGATGTTCAGCAGAACGGTGAATTTAATCACGAAATTAGTTAGAACAAAAATTCTAGATCAGATGATTATCTTTGAAACATTTTTTCCCTAAGAGCCACCGTTTCTGTATTTAGTGCGTTTTTTTGACGTGATTTTCCCGGTAAGCCAATTTCACGAATCTGTTGTGCTTCTGTTCAATTTGAAACCATTGGATAATAAAGTATATTGGCAAGGGTTGAAAATGATGAAAGCGGTTTAATTACAAAAATTGGCGTATTCCAAAAACACTTTATTGTGAGATTTTCACTAAATTGTTTTACAAAAACGCAACACGTGTTTCGCCATACAATGGCTTCATCTGGCGTGTCTTTCAACTACAAAAATTGGGATATTCATTTGTCTCATTCATAATTCATTAATACTTCTACTCCCTCCTTTTCTTGTTTTTTTTGTTCTCCTTCTTCTCCTTGGTGCAAAATAATTGCCTTGATAGTGATACATCGCATGTCTCCTCGTTGGTATCAAACGCATCCTCAATTGTTGGTGTTTCAACAATGAAGCACGATCTGCTTCAACAATTCGTACATGCTAGAGAACAAAACAGTTCAAATTTTATGCGACCACATTCAGCACTACATCCCTTTTTACAGTTGCAAAAAATTGTGGTCAGCAGTTTTTCCGGCGCAGATGGGAGTAAAGTCTGAACTGATTCTAATATTTAGTCGACCAACTTCCAACCCCAGTCTTTTGGCTCTAGCTGATAACCAAGCCATCAATATACCAGTAAAAGATGTTGATGAGTAGCCACTGAGGTTGGAGGAAGACCAGCTAATTGCACTTGCTTGTTATTTCGAGTATTTTTAACGAAGCGTTCAAATCGAAACTCATCTAAGCACGTAGTTTTTTAAGGAGCTTTATACATAGAGAGAAGGAAGCAAATTCCGTTGGTGATAACTTCTTGTGGAGTTGAATGACTGTTTTTTGAAACTTCAGCATATTGAACTGAATGTTTTTTTTTAAATTTGGGAACTATTGTTTTACCCCTCCCGAAAAATGCAGATGCCATATCACACACAGCCAGATATTGCGTCTAAAAATAGTACAAGATTTTGACACTTTGGAAAATGTAACCCAAAGGCAAAATTAAACCCTGATCGTTGTTTATTGATACAAAAGTAGATGAACTTTTCGATAGATGTTGACCTTTTCCAGGTTGAAAAAACAGTTTTTTCGATTGAAATTTGAGCAGGTTGAAAAAAAAGTTTTTTCGATTAAAATTTGAGCAGTGAGTAATTCGAGTAAGTCTACATCTTCACCTACAACAATAGTTGTCTCCACATATAGTCAGTCGGCATACTTGAAGACTGGCTGTGAATCAAATCATCTAAAGGAACAATTCGTTCAGACCAGTCTCAACTCCCTACACTGTTGTATTGCCAAGAACATATGCAGGAATAACTTCAGTGAAGAATCCTGCACTGATATGATATAAAATTATATCATGTCGGATATAATCGAACGCCTTTCGTGGTATTAGCCAGGGGAGTAGTTGTTTTCTAATAGATGTCAGTCCATTAACTTACAGTGCAGGGAGTTGAGACTGGCCTGAACGAATTGTTCCTTTAGATGATTTGAACAATAGTTGTATTTGTTAAGTTGAATTATTGCTGTTTCAATTACCATCATCAAACATCAAACATTTATTCAAACATTGAAATGAACCGTGATTTGTTATGAGTATTCGTTTGATACCAATGAGGAGACATGAGATGTATCACAATTGAGGCAATTTACTTGCACCGAGGATGAGTAAGAACAAGAAGAAGAAGAACACGAGCAACAGAAAACAGAAGCAAATATCTTTTATTATTCAATAGTTCAATAAACAGAATCACAACAGATCCATGGAATAGGCTTCATGATAAAACTTACCGTTTCGCTGAAAATCGCGAAAAGCCTGTTTTTGTGACCTATGACCCCGAGAAAATTTATTTTCAGGTATCGGATCGATGAGGATTTTTCAGATTTCATTTATGATGGTGATTTGAACAATCCTACCAAAGTTGAGCTAGGTGCGAATTTTTGTACCTTCGAATATTTAAATTGACCGGATAATAGGTCGCCTTGTCCGTAAAACGACTCGTACTGTAATAAATCATCTACCTGACTTATAACCTACAATACTATTGTAGTAGCATGTTCTTCTTCAAAATTATTTCCTCACATCCTTCATTTCAAAGAATGAATTGCATGATCAAGAACGAATACATAACAGTTTGCCAGTTTTGCATTCGCATATATGAAATATACGCAACTTCTGTGTAAAAACTCGAAACGATAAATCCCCACGAATGAATCCGAAGCAAACAAACCGAACCGGAGAATTGAACGACTCCAGTAAAATTCGGCGCGCGTGCGTCCATAAAAGCGTCGCGACGCTCCGCCATCAGCTGGATCGGACGCCCAGTCTTGGCAGGTGCACGTTACCTGCGACAGGCTGCCAATGGCAGTCATTCGGCGGCTCTAGACCGAAATGCTATGAGGTATTCTTTAGAACACAGTGTCAATCTCTCTAGGCGGGCATGCAGAATAGTGTTGGTAATGTTGTTGTTGGGAAGATTGTGCAGCGGCTCCGGCAAGCCCCCGGATCATGCATCGGACAGCAGGCGACTGCCCTCCGTGAACCTGGACACGAATTCCTACGACCTCAACAGCTTGTACCAGGAGATTCCAACCCCTATAGTACCCGAGATGAATTCCTTGTCTACGGAGACTGCGGAAATTATCAGCACCTCCATGGAGGAAGTTGTCCCGGCTGAGGAAGAACCCCACAAGAAACACGTGACAAGGTACCCGGTGATATCGGTCTCCTTCAACAGAGTCGAAACTCCCTTCATCATAGCTTTGTGGATATTATGTGCAAGTCTAGCCAAAATTGGTGAGTTGTTTTTTTTGATAATTTTTTATATCTGATAGTAGCATTTGAAACCTTGGCGAAAAAAGAATCTTTCGAAAACATGATGTCTCTTTGTTTTAGACGTCCCCTGAAGATGATAACTTTGTTAGCGAAACACACGTAGAGAGAATGCATTTTTGATCTGATGAGGGAAAAGTGTTTTCAGTGGAATCTTTCATATGGTAAAGATGTCACAATACCCTTATAATTATTTCACATATAACAATAACCCAATTATTGCATATAACTTCATTCATTCAGTAAATCATTCATTTAGAAAAAGAAAAAATCATTTTGAATGAAAAACCAGTGACGAGGAATATGTTTTTTCTCATAGCATCAACCCTCAATATACTTTAGAACTGTGTTAGGTGACGAACTGAATACTTTTGTAGCCAAATACTCAGTCAATTTATTTTCCACGACACGGCAATAACTACCATGGCCTCAAATTTCATTTTCAGTGACAAAGTGCTAACGTTTATCTTTTACATGGAGGTCCAATAAAACCGAAACAAGACTGATTTGTCATACTTGGCGTTAAGAAAAAAAATTCCATTTTGAGGGAGAAAACTTTCAAGCATATTTTCAATTTAAGAAATTCCACCTCCTCCATTGGGTGCCATCCAACTTTCAAATCTGGATTAGGATTAGAAGTTGGGTGATACCTCGATTGAGAGATCATCGATTTATTTTTTTCACGTAACCTACTTCTTTCAATTTGATACAGTACCTATCAAGAAATGATGTTGGAAGTTAATGACAAATCAATATGAAAAAAGTATTTTTTCTCAAATTTCCACTGAAATTCTTGTCATGTTATTTTTGTGGAAAAAAATGAACAATTTCAAACAATCAAATGATGGATATTTATGAAATGAGTGTCAAAAGTAAGGCTTTATTTTATGAATGAAAAAGTTTGAGAAACGAGCGTGTCGAGTTAAGCAATTTCACGAACAAAATAAAACTTTAAACACAAATATCATACAAAGTATTTTGTACAATTATCCTGTTTTCATGATAAAATAGATAAATTCAATGTTTTTATAAAAACACATTTTGACATGTCTTGTCGGTTAACCATTTTCATGTTATCGCCTTTGCTGTGAAGTGGCCGTGTCAGGTGACGCCAAATCGCCTGGTTACCAACAAACAGTATTGTTTAGAGCTCACGCGTTTTATTCAAAGTAACATCCAAAGTTCTTGCTGGTGTTTAATGTCTTGCATAATGAAGAATAATAGTGATGAATTGTGTGTTCCTGAGGCTTAAGAGGCTGCAAAAAGAGCTTCAATTGAATTGCTACTAAAAAAATCGGCTCAACAGTACGACATCACATAATCTAATTTTCTTAGCTAGTGTAGACTTAAAAACGTCGAAAAATATGGAACTCATCAACTTCGTGAAGCAAGTTTTTGATGATAAAATCGAGTGCACTCTTTAAAAATGGTGTTATTACAAGCGAATATTTGAAGTTAATAGCATTCTTAAAGCAGAAAAATGATACTTATAGGCCCAAAAAATCAAGAACTCTCACGTTTGAACAAGTCCAGATGAAAATATTTGGTAATAAAAGTTGCTACTATTTTCGGAATATATGGAGCCTGTCGGCGTGAAGAGCTGTACCATTCATTAATAGAAGACATTAAATTAATGAATAAATCATTGATTTTTTAAATTACAAATACAAAAACGAAAATAGGTAGTTCTTTTTGCATTGTTAGAAAAAACATAAACTATTTTAATAAATACGTTGCATTACGCCCTTCTGTTATCAATCATCAACGTTTTTTTCTGAAATACTCAAATTATAAATGCAGTGCCAACCCAGTTGGTATAAACACATTTGGGAAAATGCCCTCTACCATTGCTTAGTTTCTGAACCTGCAGGAACCAAAGGAATATACAGGGCACTGTTTCGGAAGGCCTTCTGCTTTTTTGCTAACAGAATCAGGAGCAAATATAACGGATATTGAAAAGTACGGAGGATGGTAGTCTATAACAGTAGCTGTGGGTTACATCGATCAATCTATTTCTTATAAAAAGGTTATTGTTGGCAGAATAATCCCAACAGCGTTACAGCAACGCCCTCTTCACTTATTAAATGTTTATGTTGAGTTGGCCTCGGTGAAGGTACGCCCGACTCACGATCGGAAGGCCGTGGGTTCGATTGCCGCCTCGACCAGATATTTTTCTCGAGAGAATTTATCTGGTTGAAGCTGGGATGATTCTGCAACCATGTTAGGAATGACATGTTGAAAGGTAAGACCTCGTTAGTCCTTAGCTCGCACAAGTTTCTCAACTTCTGAGAGTTGTCGTTTGTATGGAGGCGACAGCTGATTGACGGAAAAACAGAGATTAAACAGATTTTAAATGCATAAAATATCAACTCAAATAGTTCAAGGCTCTTCAACATCGCAAGGTATCAAAATCAGCAGTTGTTCTAAATGTACTTTTCATATTAATGTTCTTAAATAATAATAGTATAAATAATGTATATAAAATATTGGTAATTGAATTTATTTGTANACCATTGGGATCTCAGAAACTATGAGAGATACGAAGATGGTTAAATTGGGGCAGAGTTGGGCATATTTACCTGACTAACAATATGCTGTCGAGAAAGTTCTGAAATTTCGAGTATTTCCGGAGACATCCGAAAAAAACTGAAATTTCGGATTTTTTTTGGCTTTATTTTTCGAAGGATTCGAATATAAATTGGACATCTTCATTGCCACTTTTTTCCTGCTACATAATGGTGTTTTCAGATTTGCTATCCGACGTTTCGTCTTACGGGCACCATCATCAACTTTATTTTTTCTCATAGACGCTTCATTGGATATTTCTGTTTTGAATAGAACCAGATTATGATACAAAGATGTATCATAATTTTCATTCTTTTTCGAAAAATTGAAGGTTTTGAAAAAAATTTATTGTTATCATAATAGGCTTTGACTTTGATGTTTCTAAATTTGTTACACACAATAACATTTTGCTATAATACAAATCATTGAATTTTTGGCGAAAAATGGCTTTCACGAATGAAGAAAAAAGAGATATGATACAAATTTGTAACAAATATGAACATGAACCCGGGAAAATCTACATGTTAAATTTCCTCCGAAAGGAATATTTGTCATACAAGTTCTTGGAGACATCTCAAAAAAAATTCTTATCGCCCGAAAGGCGATAAGAATTTTGTAAGTGGCTGATAGGAAGATCTGATTTTCCTGTTTTTCTGGAAAATGTAATTTGGACAAATGAAAGCATTTTTACAAATTGTGAGATATTCAACCGAAATAACGAACACATTTGGAGCATAAACAACTCCAGGCAGTTCCGAGAAATTCGATCTCAAGTGCGATTCAGTATTAACGTGTGGGCAGGAATTTACAAAGATAGAATTTTGGGTCCTCATTATTTGACGAAATTCTGAATGGAGAAACCTGTCACCAGTTTTCAATGACTATTTGCATGATCTACCTTTGGCTAATTATAACAACATCTGGTTTCAACATGATGGTGCTCCACCGCACACTATCATACGAGTATCCAATAACCTGACTGAAAGGTTTGGTGATAAATGGATAGGGAATAATGGGCCGGTGAGGTGCCCAGCAAGGTCTCCAGACTTAAGTGTTATGGATACATTCTTCTGGGGTACACTGAAAAAAAGAGTTTATAGTCAGAGGGAATATCAAAATATTGAGGACCTTCAACACAGCATTGTTAGAGAGTTCGGAAGATTGAGGAGAAGGGAAATTAATCGTGCAGTGAATAATATTCGAAGAAGGGAACAGTTGTGTTATCAAGTCCGGCATTTTGAGCATGATTCACCTTTGTCTCTACATTTCAGTTAATCATTGTTATTTGCTCAAAGTTATATTTTCATTGAAAAGGACACAATGTCTTAATTATCTCATGCACGCCTCATTTATCAAATTTTGCTTGTTGATTCTTTATCAGTATTTTTTCATTGGCTTTTCAAATGAACCAAACTCGGTGAGATTTTGATCCAGTAACTTGCAAATTTTGTGGGTGAATTGCAGTGCTATTTGCTTGAGACGACTATGTTGCTTTCTTTGATGTAGCGACATGTTTGCATTCTTGAAATTCTTTCACTCTCAGACAATACTGAACGAACTATAACACTATTTCTATCGTATTTCTAATAAATTTGTATCATATCTCTTTTTTCTTCATTCTTGAAAGCCATTTTTCGCTAAAAATTCAATGACTTGTACAATAACAAAATGTCATTGAGTGTAACAAATTGAAAGGCAAATTTACAAACATCAAAGTCAAAGCCTATTATGATAAGAATTAATTGATTTTTCAATATCTCCAATTTTTCGAAAAAGAATAGTTACTTATGATACGTCATTGAAAAGGTAAAATCTGGTTCTATTCAAAACAGAAAGAATCCAATGTAGGGCCCGTAAGAGAAATAAAGTTTATGATGGTGGCCGGAAGACGAAACGTTGGATAGTAAATCTTAAAAGAGCATTATGTAGCAGGGAAAAAGTGGCAATGTGGAAGTGCGATTTACAAGCATTTTCGAATACTTCCAAAAATAAAGCCTGTTTTCTCCAGATATCTCCGGATATACTCGGAATTTCAGAACTTTCTCAACGGCATATTGTTAGTTAGGTAAATGCGCAACTTTGCCCCAATTTAACCATCTTCGTATTTTTCATAGTTTCCGAGATCCGAATGGTGAGTATCGAATTTGACACACCTGGTAAGTGGCAAACCATAGATACGTGTTTCGGGCTTTTGGCCCATTATCAGGTGCAGCTTACTCTAAGGATGGGCAACACTTGGTTACCAGAAGAAAGAAATACAAATGCACGGAGCCACCAGCAGGATCCAGCCGCACATTTGTGGTTTCAGTAAATAGATCTTGTGTTTTCAAGAAAATTATTGAAATCACCACGGAGGCAGCTACAGCTACCTGCGTGACATCTGGGTCCAAGAAATACTACAAACCAAGTCCCCTCTTAACTTTTGAACAAAACAAGCTATCGAATTCAGGTACCTATTGGCATGAAAATGATTGTGGTCACGTGGCTTAGTGTCAAGAGGACACCATCAGCTTTTTCTTTAATATGAAGGGGGTTACGTGGCTCCTGGTTTTGAAGGCTTTCTGATTCTCTATCCAACACGTTTGTTTGTGAAACGGCCAAGCCGTTTCAAACTGAAAAGTGTTTGAAAATTTTTTAATGATTTCAACAATAAAGTGCCGCCAGATGAAAAAAAAAACAAATAGGGTAAATATTTTTAATGAAAATAACAGAATTACATTCACACAATTCAGCTAACAATGAAGCAAAAAATTTTAATAAACGTAACTAAAACTAATTATTGAAATGTTTCGATTCAGTGCAACAAATAATTCTAACTCATATTCTTGTAGCCTCTACTAATCCACCACGTATTTAGATACATGTGTCGTAGCGCTTACGAATGTTTCTGATTACGTTCCTTAGTTCTTGAGGGCTAATATCTGCACAAACCTGTCGAATTCTTGCACAAAGTTCATTTGTATCTCTTAAGCGGTTTTTCAAACCTTTTGTGTGAGAAGTCCTCAGAGAAAAAAGTCCAAAACTGTGAGGTCTGGAGATCTGGGTGGCCACTCTATAAACGGACTACCACGGCCTATCCATCGGTTTGGAAAATGTTCGTTGAGCCATTGCCTCACAGCTCTGGCATAATGAACTGGTCGTGAATTTGAAATTGAATTTGAAAATTCTGCATCAATTGACAGAAGACAACCCGTATAGAAGACTGCAGTTTTGTGAGGTCATGTCTGACCGCATAAACCAAAATCCCGGTTACATTAACTCTATTTGTTTTAGTGATGAAAGTAGGTTCTTCTAAAAGGAACAGCGTTATTGGTAAGACGTAAATACGCACGTTTTTTGAGAGGGTCATACTCAAACTCCGGAGAAGATCAACCAAGGGGCTGGTATTTTGAGTGACATATCATAGGTCCAATATTTATGGCAGAAAATTTAACTAGACATCTGTATTTAAATATGCTTCAAAATCAGATCCATCACAGTATTCAAGAAGTAGTTGGGACAAACCCAAATGAATTTAATATGGATGGTGCATACCCTCACTATTACAGACCTGTCCGAGAATGGCTTGACGAGAATTTTCCGGGACGGTGCATAGGCCAACCTGGCTCCATTGAATGACCAGCTAGGTCACCTGATATGACACACATGGACTTTTTTCTGTGAGGGTACATAAAATCTAAGGTGTACGTCACACAGTCTCAGTCACTCCAGGAACTTATGGACCGAATAACAGATGTGTGTTACAGTATTACCCCGGAAACATTTATTAACGTTCGGAATTAATTCCAAAATAAACTTTTTTCTGTCAAGAAGTGAACGGTGAACATTTCGAGCACTTGTTGAAATAGTTGAAATTGTTACTCAAAATTTTGTTGCAATTAAGAGTTATTTAGGTTATTCATGCCAAATGTAGTAAAAGTATTACCATTTTACCTTAATTTAACACGACCTGGATAGCTTGTTCCGTTCAAAATTTAAGGGGGGGGAAGGACTTTTTTACGTCCGTTAATTTTTTGACATTGATTGCTTCCTTTCTTTCTCAGAAGAATCCCACATTTTTTTGTATAAAGAAGTAGAAAGGCAAAACCTTTCTTTCAGAAAATATGGAAACCGCAGACACGTGTTTCTGGCCATAACTCACTGATTCCAGCCAATGAGTCGATTAACAATTTTGAGGCACTCAAATATTTGAGTACTCTTCTATTCTTTGAACACAAAATAATTACAGAGGAAACAAAAAAGATTAAATGACTTTTTTCATATGTTCACTNTCGTCCAGAATACGTCATTGGTTCTTTGATAAACAAAACTCAGAATTTGCAATTTGTTAGAGATGGCGATTTTAATAATTCTGTTGAATTTTCATGTCACGTCAATAACCAATGGCTACGTTGGAGCAATTTGAGGCAAGTAATAATTTGAATAATCCGTTTATACTGAAACAGTTGATAGGAAAATTACCCAGTATTCTGAAATCAAAATGGGGACAGAAGATGATGCCAAAAGGAGGTAAGGTGAATTTGAAAGATTTTGGAATCTGGGCAGATGAATAATCTTCAGCTGCATGTTACGTACGTCAAAGAACATTCCCTACTGCCACACACAATCAGAAATAATTTAAGATGCTACAAATCAAGCAAACGATGACCCTAAATGTCTTTACTGGAATAAAACTGGTCATGAAATTTACAATTGTTCCATATTGAAAAACGATAGTGGAGATATTCGTTGGTCAAAATTATAAAGAACCAAAGTTTGCTTCTGTTGTTTGAAAACTGGTCATTCAAAGAGTTTTTGTAGATCAAAACAAAGCTGCGACTTTGAAGGATGCAAATTACTCCACCATACCTTCTGCATAAAAGTAAAGTTTCTAATTTACTTTCTCATACTGAAAAAATTGATGAAAGTGTTCAAACAGTTCAACATTAATTCTAAAGTATTTCTCAGGATAGCTCCTATCAAAATTTATGGCCCAAAAGGGTATATAAATACTCTGTTCGATGAGAGATCAACCATATCTTTGATAGAAAGTCAGATCGCAGAACAACTAGGTTTATCAGGGGAAACAACATCTTTATGCCAGCAATGGGATAAGAATATTGTTTCATATGATGAAGGTTCAAAATGTATCAATATGAAAATTTCTGGAGTTCACGAAGGGGCAAGAATCTTCCAAATGAGCGGTTTAAGAACAGTAACAAACGCATCTTTACCTTCTCAAACCATAGAGATGGATAATTTCAAAGATTATGTACATTTTCAGGGACTACCTATTCAAAATATGTTAGATACAAATCCTACTGTTCTCATAGGTCAGGACAATATCTATTCAACAGCAAGAAAAGTTTATCAGAGTCCTGAACAAAGTCCAATTGCCAATGAAACTAGTTTGGTATGCGTTATCCATGGTATCTGATTGAAATATATGTAACTTTCACATTTGAACTTGTGATAGACAATGATGAAGTGAATCATCTAGTCAGGGAATATTTTTAGTACCGAATCATTTGGCGTTTCCGTTAATAATGGAATCATTGATATTGCTCATAGAAGAGCTCTTGACATTTTAGTTGATTTTCCTGTTAGCGGTTCTTTTTTGTGGAGAGATTCCAAAACAGTTGCAGCTCAATGAAAATATGTCCCTGGCAAATTAAACGTTGCTGACGAAGCAACAAGATTAACAAATTCATCAAATATTGGTGTAAGTTATAATAGTTGTTGGTTTCGAAGTCCTGATTTTTTGTGGAATTTGAATGATTCACCAACACAATTCGATTTTTCAAATTATCATCTCGACGATAAAAATGAGAGAAAATCCGCTGAAAATGTTGTTAGTTTCATTGTTCCATCTTTTAACTACCTGTCATAAGTGGGTTTCCAAATGGCGAAGACTTGTGAGAAGTGCAGCATGGGTATTAAGGTTTTGCAGACTTCTAGGAGAACGTCGTGGGCAAATAGATATTTCTTCTGGGAAATTAACTATCAAGAAAATAGATGATGCAAAGACATTGAGCCTCAAAAGAAGTCAAGAGAAGAGTTTTGGCGAGGAAATTGAATTACTTAAAGCAGAGGGTCAACTCGACAGAAAAAGCTCGCTTTTTATTGTTTCAGCGTTCATTGATGATGATGAACTTCTAAAAATGCAAACTTAAATCAGCCAGGCTCTTTGTTTAGGTGAGCCCATGAAGAAACCTGTGATTTTAGATCCGAAAAATACTACTGTTGATCAGATATTACATTTTCATGAAAAGAATCATCAGGGAAAAGAAATGTTTTTGAATGGTATAAGTCAGAAATATCGAATTAAAGGAAGACAAACTGTGAAAAATTATAGGTATTGTTACTGTAAATTGAAACAATAGAAACCAAATACAACAAAAATGGGAGATTTGCCATTGATGCGCCTCACACCAGAATCAAAACCATTCACTTACACTGGTATTTGATTATTTCGGACCCTTGTATGTCACAGTTGGAAGGCATAAAGAAAAACGGTGTGGAGTTATTTTCACTTGTATGACAATTCGTGCAATTCATTTGAGAATCGCACATTCCCTCAGTGCTGATAGTACAATAATGGCCATAAGGAGGATGATATCACGCCAGGGTCCGGTCAGACGCCTTTATTCAGATAATGGCACAAATTTCAAGGGAGCACATAAAGAACTTTTGAAATTGTACCGTGAACTTGATCACTAAGAGCTAGAAGATACAATATCACTTCATTTCACCTGGTAGTCCGCATATGGGTGAATGCTGGAAAAGGTTAATAGGCTTGGCCAAGAAAATTTTGGGGGTTACTTCAAAGGAAGAATCTCCTAAGGATGAAATACTAATAACCTTGTTCACGAAAACTGAGTATGCAGTTAATAGTAGACCATTAATTCATGTTTCGGCCGATCCATCCGATCCTCAGTGTTTAACGCCAAATCGTCTTCTGATTGGTTCACTCTCAGAGAATCCATTTCCAACAAAATTCGAAGAACAAAACCTAAGAAAGTAGTGAAAGAAGTCCCAAAGACTGGCAGAGATATTTTGGTCGAGATAAATCAAGGAATATTTACCGACTTTATCGAAGACTGCAAAATGGATCCAAGGATGATGAACCCGTTGCGGTTGGCGATGTAGTCGTAATTGCAGGTGATCACTTTCCGAGAAATACTTGGCCACTGGGTAGGATCACGGCAGTATTTCCAGGAAAAGACAATGTTACAAGAGTAGTCGAGGTGAAAACATCTACAGAGGTCTTAAAACGTCCTGTAACCAAAATCTGTAGGGTGGATGTTGAATTTGGTGAAAATTCTTAAGATCTTTCACGGTAAGGAGAATGTTACAGATTATATATTATGTTTATTTGTTACTTTCAAATCTATGTAATTCATGTATCATACAGTATATTTTCTGTTGTTGTTGATTGTCAGAAAAGGTCAATAGACGTCAAAAAGTAAAATTTGGTATTTTCTTGAAAAATAAAGTAGGTATTAAACGAAATTACAGTGAGTTTTATCATGAAACCAGTTCAGACGAAAATTAGCCACCGTCTATGAAATTTAACGATTCAAAGACTTGGAAGATTTGTAATCATCATAATATGCATACGTTTCCATGCTACGTATGGGGTAGTGTACTTAGAACGTTCTTTCAACGTGGTTTTCCCGGTAGGCCCATTTCACGGAACTATTGTGATTCTGTTTAATTTGGAACTATTGAATATCAACAACATAAATGATGGAGGTTATTTATTGCATCGCGTTTTGTGGGATAGAAGAAACATCAACGTCATCATAGATGAATACGTTCAGTATGTACGTCGACATTTTGGTCTCTGCGTTAGTGGTATTTGATGGCTATAATAATTTTACGAGGGATATTAAAGCCGCAGAACAACCTCTTCTGATGGTTTATTTGATCAATCTATGACAGTTTCTTCTAGTCAACAGAAATTTCTTGCAAATACTCACAACAAATCTCGGAAAAAAAGTTTGATTCTGAAAATATATTGGTAAAACAAGCTGATGCTGATGTAATGATAATTGAAACAGCAATAGAGCAATTCAGTTCAACGAATACAATTATTGTTGTAGGTGAAGATGTAGACTTACTTGTATTACTCACTGCTCGATGTAGACTGCTCACTGCTCGAACTTCAATCGAAAAAATTTTTTTGTTAACTTGGACAAGCTCAATACCAACCGGAAATATATTCATCAAACAGTTCATCTACTTTTGCAAAGTGTCAAAATCATGTACTATTTATTCACGCAATAACTGGCTGAGATACGACATCTGCATTTTTCAGAAGGGTTAAAACAATAGTCCCCAAAATGTATGAAAAACAAAATTTAGTTCAATATGCTGAAGTTTTTGAAAAGGGTTATTTAACTCCACAAGGAGTTATCACCAACGGAATTCGCTTAGCAATTAGCAATTAGTTTATCTTCCTTCAACCTCATTGGCTGCTCATCAACATCTTTCACGGGTATATATCCAAGTTGAAATGTGGCTTAATTATACTACATATATATA
>NW_019293923.1:2513-21010 GCF_000500325.1 Leptinotarsa decemlineata
AATTTAGTACATACTTTGAAAATAGGTAACAATTTGTGACGTACCTAAACAAAAACTGTTACGTGACTATTGTAACATACTGTTTTCTGTAAAAATTTTTGAAGGTGAATAAATATCTTATCTTACCTTAGCCATGGCTAATTCAAAAAATTTTGATATACAAGTCAGTAAATTAATAGGTCTAAAGTTGGAAAGTTCCGACTTATTTCCTTTTTCATGAAGTGGCTTCACTAGAGCTACTTTGAGTTCATCTGGAAAAACATCCTCAAACTGTTAAAATTTTATGAGCACATTTTTTTAGTATATGGATTGGTACTGCATCAATATCCATGCTTTTTTCGTTCTTCATATTATTTACTATTGAGGGTTCAAGAAAAAGGTGTGACTGTGAAAGTCTATTGCTCTTTGAAATCCACTTACCATACCTATATTTTTCTGTATTGTCAAGAGTTCATGGGCCGCGTTTATTAAGTATTCATTGAAGCGATTTGCAACTTCACGAGGATTATCGTTTTCAAACTGTCCATTTTGAGATGAACCTGTCACTTCTTTGATAACCTGCCACATTACTTTAGATTCATTTTCTGTTTCTGTAGTTAAATTTCCTAAAAAGTTATTGTAATTCTTTTTTTGCTCGTTGTATATTGCCTTAGTTTGGGTCATTTTTGGAGATGAATTGGTAAAAAATCAATTCATTTCTTCTTTGTGTAGTTTCTGGGAAGTTGAAAAATCTTTCATGTGATTTTATTTGTTTTTCTGTTTTTTTTTGAAGTGCAAAACCTACTGAGTTAGAATTATAATAACGTCTTACTGTTTTGTTTGTTTGTTGTTTCCACTTAACAAATAACACTTGCCCTGAGTGGTCCGATATACCTGTTTCAACGACTTTTCGTTTCATATTTCCTTCAAAATTTGTAATATTATCAAGACAAATTCTGGACTGGGGAGTGAGCATGATCGGTTCAGTGACTATTAAAGTGGAATTGTAGGTAGCTAACAGATTTCTGCAAGCCCTACTTTCGAAAAAAGCCTTGTATATGTTAAAATCTTCAGTAATAAAATTTAAAAGTTTCTTTTTTGAATAAAATATCGAACATACATTGAAATTTGTTCAAAGACAGTTCCACATTCCTCCAGGGGGCCCTATAGATACAAACTATGTTCATCTTTGTCCTATCTATCTCGCAGAAAGCGCTGGAACATTCAAAGACGTAGTCTTCAGCTAGGGTATCCATTCAATGAATTGGAATGATCTCTTTTGAAATATATATCGCCGACCTCCATGTTGCCTTTCTGGTCTACAATGGCTCGATACTAGGTTGTGTTCTTTGAATGAGTGAAGTTTCAGACCAAGTTGTTTTTGCCACTGCCCAGTGATGCATGATATTAGACATTTCAGGTCACCATTTTTTGCAACATGTTGATGCTATTCCTTAGGGATTAGACATTTTGGTGTAATAATAGGGTTTTAATTCTCGGAGATTTTGCATCTGAGTCACATTTAAAAAAGTAGCTGGTTGGTTTACATTTTTTTTACAAGTGTACTGGTTGTTGAGAAGGTGTTTGCCTTTCCTAAAGTCAAATCTCTCAAATCCAATGTTTCTTGGCCAGAAACTAGGATAATACAAATTCTCCTTCAGATTAAGTGACACGCCCACTATGAAGGACTGGTTATTGCGTCTAATGTGGAGGGTTTTTAGTTTTTCAACTTCAATTTCTTGATTTTCTGGTGACTGTTTTGTCTTGGTGCGTGTTTCTATGTATGTTTTAATATTTTTTTTCATTTATATCATCTGAAACTTGTATTACGAATAACTATAGTTTTTTGTGCTGATTATTCATCCCATGCAAATTATCATCTCCCGCACCTCTACAGATGTTTCGTTGTTTACGTTTTCTTTTTTTCCACTTTCGTGAAATCTTCGTAAATTCAAAGGACAGACATTCGAGTTCTTTTTAAGACAAAAGGAATCATCGGAAATAACAACCCTAATACAAGCCAATGATAAATTTTTTTCCACCAACAAAAACTATAAAAACACAATCCTGTTTCAGAAACATCAAAAGTGATTTTGGAACAACACCAAGTGCTCAACATTATGCCGTTTGGGATTTTCTCACCATCAATAATATATCTTATTCCATATTTCTCGTAATATAGCTTGAAATCAAACTGTCTGAATCCAATCCCTCTTGACCAGAAAGACTTAGTGTAGAACTCTTCTTTGAGATTCCAATCCCCCGCAACCATAGAGTTGTTAAGTTAAGCTGCCTTCAGTTGTTATCAGTTTCTTAACGGTATATTCTTAATGCTCCCTTTTCGTTTTTGTTCCCAGATATTCTCTTCTTCTACATCTTGAGGGATTCTGGTCACATACAGCCATACTTTTGGACTTTCACTTCTGAATTTTTGAGTGTTTGTATTTGTATATGCTTGCTCTCCTAGTCGTTTTTGTGTTATATTTGTCCCTTCTACGAGTTTCCATTTCGATTCATTGATATTGTCTTCAGTCCCGAGGTAATAACTTGCCAAATGTATGATCTCATTGCATTTTTGTTGAGTCTGAATTTCCATAATTTCTTTAGATAGTCCGTCTAATTTTACCGGTGAATCCCCCTGTATTTTGGAGTTTCCTGCTTCATTATTCACCTGGAGTACATCGTCCTTCATATTAATGTTTTTCTTCGTCTCTATTTCGTTGGTTTGTTTCTGGGTATCTGTTTTTATAGTAAGACCCGTTTTTGTTGTATTACAGTGAGATACTTTTTTGTTGAGTTGTCTACATGTTTATAGTTTCTTTTTCTGTTGTACCTCTTTTCAAAATTTGATTCGCTAGCAGTATTCATTAATTAAATTATCTAATTATACTCGTTCTGCTTGTAAGTAGTTGTCATAGACAGGTTCGTCAGAACCTAAATGACTGAACTATTTTATTTGCAAATCTGTAAATGATTGAAATTTAGTACATGTATTTTGTTATTGCGAATAAAAGTTATTTATTATTATAGTGTTTATGAATCGTGCTCTTCTCATTATCTCGGGATATTTTATCATAATTATTATAATAATTGTCTTCTTAAATGATTAAATACTATTTTTTTGTCATTAACTATGATGTCCTCGTTCGAAATTATCTGCTTCTATACCTTGTTTTCTTCTTTGAGAAAGAATTCTTCTGTTTGGTAGGGTACATCACCATATTCATGAGAGGGTTCATTCAAAGCTTCATCACAGCAAGATTTTATTCTTTTTGCACAATTGTTATGATTCGGAGTTGTGCACTTCACGCACTCAGGGCCTGTTGAGACATTATTTTTGCGATATTTGCATACTTTTTTTCACCTTATTTGAACCCGCATTTTCATTCGCGGCCATCTTGAATGTATTGGAAGATATGGTGCAAATGGCCTACACTTTGGGGGAAAGTGACGGAAACTGCCTCCTCGCATGAAGGATTTACAAAGAGAAGTTCCTCGAAAGAAGACAACCAGATGGAAATGCATTTCAGGATCTGTAAACAAGATTTGAAAGAACTAGTAATGTCAATCACCTTGTTGAAAATCCCCACGTAAGTACCCCAGACCTGAGCAGGATGGGCATCTCACTGAAAGAAAATATGTAAAATTTCTTCAGCATGATCTTTCGAATTTATTGGACGGGGTTCCATATGGAACAAGACTTAGAATGTGGCTATAACAAGACGGTGAACCACCACATTTTAAAACTGAGGTACGGGAATACCTCAACGATCATTTCAATCAAAATTGGATAGGTAGGGGTGGGCCTGTGGCGTGGCCACCCAAATCACCTCACCTAATCAAAATAGAATTTTTCATGAGGGTATATCAAATGGATTTTCTACCAAACTCCTTCAACACCTATAGAGGACATGAAAGGAAGAATCACTAGAGCTTTCAGAGTAATGAAATGTTGAAACATTTCATTCAAATGAAAAAATACAGGGTGTTTCATTTGAAAAAGTTGAATTATGTCTGTTTGAAAATTAACAAAACATGACCGGTTTTACCGAACACCCTATATATTGTTTCCGAAAGTTGAGATTCCCGAAATTATCATAGTGAAGTTGACTATCTATTCCAAAAAAAAATATCCACTTAATTTTTGTAGGCATGGGGGTGAAAATTTGATGGAAATTCGAAATCAAAAATTCTTCAGAGAGCTGAAAAAATATGGAATCGAATGACGTATTCAAATACTGGGTGTTTCATTTAAAAAATATGTTGAACTTAATATTATCTGTTATTTTGTTTTCTGTGTTCTGTGCCAAAGAACTGGCAACAATGTTTTTTTTTACTTTCTTGTGCTGTCAAAATAAGAGAATAAAAAAGGTGCCTAAACGTTCATCAATTTATGCACAAAAAGCATGTCCTTTAATCTGCCTCAGTTTTCTTCCTAAAGTATAGTAATTAAAATAATAATTCAAGAAAATATAACTTCCGTTGGCCACGCTCGGCTGTGCGCCTACATATGTTCTATCGCAATGGCATATGTAGGCCAGACCAAAAGACGTGTGACAAGTAGAGTATACGAACATCAACTTGTTGTCCGAAAGTCAGACCCATCGTCGGCCCTGTCCAAACATCATCAAGAGACAGGACACAACAAAGACTCTGCGATCACTAAGACCATCTAAATCGAAAAGCGAGCATCCTGCGTGAACAAACGTGATGACGGTCAGAGAGATGTCCAGTGATAGTAATAACCCGAAGCTCCGCCCCCACATTTCAACTTCAATAGCTCCCACCGATATAAATATCACCAAACACCCATCGATACCAAAAGTCAAAAGAGGAGAGATGAATAGTTACTTGGTTTTGAAATTGAGGTTTTTATACAATTTATTTATTTTCCTTCTAAATTTGTGAATTTTGACATCTAGTTTAGGATCCATTGGTAGTTGAAGCAATCCACAAGTAGTATTTTTGAAGGATCAATAGTAATTTTGATATGTTATAAAAGTTAAATTAATTATTGTTTGGTTATTGGTATTGATAATTCAGGTCTGTTATTTCAGGAACCTATTACAGGTCTCAGAAGTATATTTGAGGATTTGTTTATCAAAATGCGTCAGTTTACTTGAAAATGGTTTAGCAATCCGAAACCAGTCGTATCAAATAAAAATCTTAGTAGAAATCAGACAAAAGGTATTTTCTTCATTATATACAATATTATATATCCAGAAAATAACCAGTTCGACTGAGGAAGCTACTGTGTAGCGAAAAGAGTCTTTAGTAATGTGATTAGTGTAAAAATTATTTCATTTTCGTGAATAATATAAATAACTTGGTCGCGATGCATGAAAAAGTTTGATCACTTTCACCCTTATATATTTAAGTACCTGTAATTAATTTCCACATGACTGAATTATTATTCAGTCATGTGGAAATTATATTTTTCAATCAAATCCCACCAGACATGCAATACCCTCAGAGTACCTGCCGCAAATTCAAGGTCCTGCCTGAAAGCACTCTACTCTTTCATGCACAAATAGACATCCTACCATTGGCCTATGAACGTCCCAAAAGGCTCTCTCCTGACTATCCAAAACCTTCCTCTCAAGTTTATCTCGTTTCTTATCAACTTTGCTTTGAGCTTCAGCTTGCATAAAAATAAACTCCCATTTTCTTGAAAACACTTTTTGCAACCTCGCAAGATTTTCAGCTTCATAATCAGCTAGCTCCAATCTTGTTTTATTTTGCATTGTCCTCTTACAAAGATATACAGCTACAACATTTATAAAATAGTGATATATTTGTCCAATTTTCACAAAATAATACTTTTACCATAATCTGTATTTTCAGGTTCCCAACAATTCGATGGCCAAAAGTATGGAGTTTGAAATCGATAAAAAGTACCGTCATTTTTAACTGTCAGCATATGATCATCTATAGGAAAAAAATAACCGTGAGATGCCATCAAATGAGCAGAATGCAATGCTTCCTGATGATCGTCTACATCCAGATTTTTCATCATCCACATTATCAAATCGGAACCGGTAAACACTGACGGAATTTTTGACATAAAACTCTTAACTGTGCGTACTGGCACACCAGTTGTTTCATCTTGCATTTTTTCCACAATTTTTTCCATCTGAAAATATAAACATATATTGGTACCCAGTAATAACATAGTCATTGTCGATAGTACATTATTTTATTGTTACCGACAGTGTTCAACAAAAGAATATAATTTATTTTGTTCATTTCCTTTATTTATTACATTTTAACGTATGAATATTGTTATTGATTTGAGAAATTCAACGAAACATATGACTGATTTGTGTAACAGATATATCATAAATATTATTCGTGTAATACATTGCTTATGCAACATGACCTAGGAAATTCTGAGACCTTTGGTAAGTTGTGCCACCACCCAATCAGAGATTTAAAATGTGAATCTGAGGAAAAAAAGACTTTCTGAATATCAGCAGTTAACTTATCAGTTTAATCAACTGCAAGTCAACATCATTTTTATCTAGTCTGAAGGACCTTTCATGTTCAGCACAGTTTGGAGAAATTTCGGCCACATTGTCCCATAAACACCATTACACTATTACACTTCGGACACTCAAGCTTATAAAATCCAGATTTCTCCATCTTGTCCAATTTATTTTTTGAATTAAAAAGGAAATTACACAACCTGGCATGTGACCTGAATGCCATTTCCAAATTGTTTTTCTAAAAAAAAAACAGACGATTGCAGGATTTTTCAGAAAAAACAATGTGGACGTGGCATTCCGGCCACATAGGTTATCTAATTTCCTTTTTAATGTCAAAGATAAAGTGGACAACATGGAGAAATCTGGACTTCATAAGCTTAAGTGTCCAGAGTGTAATAGTGTTCAAGTGGGACAATGTGACCGAAATTTCTCAAAACACTATGCCGAACATGAAAGGTCCTACAGACTAGGTGAAAATGATGGGACGTTTTTGACCCATTCCTTGGAATGCAACCACAAGTTCCCGAATCTAAACGATACGGAAATTTTGCACTATGCAAACAAGGATTGGAAACTCAATTAATTGGAATCATTGAAAATTCCTAAGCATATAGGTACATTGCGGATGTGACCTACTAAATGATCAAATCGATCATTCGGCGAGTTCACTCGCCGGTTTGCAAATTAGCGTACCCGCATTCTCACAGGTAATCAAAATTCAAGTAACGGCTACATGAATCAATTTAAACCGCAGAATATTATTCATGTGCAGATCAAGCCAGACAGTCCTCAATATCTCGACATCACTCTACGCCAATTGGATGATAACGGTCACCCGATCAATTTCAATGGTGATAACGTTATTGGATAGGTAACACTGCTTGGTGATATCATATGGCGTGAACTTTCTTTCGATATAAATGTAACTGAATTATTACCTAAAGGAACAATTCGTTCAGGCCAGTCTTCCCTTACCTACACAGCAGGTTCATGGACTGACACCTATCAGAAACCAACTACTCCCCTGGCTAAAACCATGAAGTTGGATTATATCCGACAGGTGTCAGTGCAGAATTCTTCACAGAAGTAATCCCTTTATATGGTTTTGGCGATATAACTGCCGAAAACGGTTCTCAATTATTGAAACAGGCACACTTGCAAACCGGTTTCGGGCTATTTGGCCTCCCGTCAGTGTCCTACATCAACATGAAGTCGATGATTTCCTATACTTACAAATCAAATCCTTTCAGAGTATCATGCACGAACAAAGCTGAGGTGAACGACAAGCAACATATCTGCCTGTAGACGAGGTACTAATCAACTGCATATCCAAATGTTTCAATTCCTTGTATAAGGAAATGAATTTCATCTGAAGGAACAATTCATTCAGGCAAGGCTTCCCTTATCAACACTGTAGGTTTATGGACTGACTGACCGACTAATAATAAATAAAATTCATTAATCAATTTATTTATTTATTTATTTATTTACAGCTTTGGCAACTCAACAGAACAAAAGTTCCAATTATAGGGTCGCATAGAAATTACAAGATTCATCATTACATTCAAGAAGTTTAGTTGTAAACACTTCAAATAATGAGTTTTTTGCATCGTGGGCAACAAATTTTGGGTTGATTTCTACCTTACTTTGCAATAGCGATATCGCAAACTGGGCAAATTTCAGACATTTTTTGTGCTTGGACTTTTTCGGCTGTTAGTTTTACACTGGAATGTCAATTGAATCCGTTTAATTATGATATTTGAAGATTTTGCAATGTACTGTTAAAATTTCTCCGTGTAACTTGGTTCACTACATGGAAAACACTAGTTTGAGCCACAAACTTGAAAACTGAATTGAAATGTAACGTTTTAACCACTTTTAATCGTGGTAAACAGGAGCACGATGTGAACGTGACTACACACATCAAAGATTTTACCAGGAATTATACATACACACGTGTACAAAACTCATCAGACTAGTCAAAAAGAAGAAGGTGATCCGACCAAAACAAACCAAATAAAATACATAGAATACTCAGTTTCACAATAGTTAGTTTTCAGGAAATATGAAAATTTTCAACATTATAAAATACTTTTTCAAGTAGAAAATTTACCAATTTATTTTTAAATTGAATGTCATTCAGATCCACGTCGGTTGTATCCCTTATTTTATTGTAACATTTGATAACAATATACTTTGGCGAATTTTTACAGGCTGATAACCTTGCATAGGGTTGTCGAAGTCTTTCTTTAATCTACGTATTTTACATATGAGTGTTCTCATTCTTCATTAGTTCATTTTGGTATCTTTTAATTTACATAATCAGCTCAAGAATATAGAAATATGTAAGGATAAGTATTTGAAGATTCTTGATTGAAGGTTTGTTTACATGTTGTTGTTGGATGAGCATGACACATTGTTCTTATTATCTTTTTCTAAGATAAAAATGCCCTTTCAAAGTGACGAAATGACCTCCAAAAGATCACACCATATTGCAGAGTAGACCAAAAAATTCCAAACGATAATAGTTTCAGAATGTCTGCTGATACACTATTTCGCAGATTTTTCATTATACAGCATGTAGCGCTTAGTTTTGAACATACAGTGTTTATAGGTGCTTATTACCCAAAGTAATACCTGAGAATTTAATGCTTTCCATATATTGTATAGATTTTACAGATAAGGTTAAGTATTAATCATAATTTAGATTTATGTTTTTTGGTAAAAACCGGACATAATTTTATTTCCATTCAGGACGAGGCCATTTTCAATGCTATATCTTTCCATTTCATTAGATGCCCTGTTACTCAATTTTGTTATCTGACTAATATTATTGTGTCACATCAGAATATTATTGTCATCAGCATATATTATCATTTGATTTGCGGAGGTATAGGTGGCATCAGTGTTACTCAGGAAGACTATAAACTATAGTGGTCCCAAGATTGAACCCTGTTTTATTATTCTTGAATCTGATTACACATTATTCACTACTGTTGTCTGTGTTATGTTTGTTAAGTATTGAAGCGAGACACTAACTCCCAACTCTTCCGATTTCATGAGTAACAAATCATGATCAATAGTATCAAAAGCACGACATGTCATACCTAGAATATTATTTCCATCATTCGGTGCACTGTAGATGAACCCTAGTCAATCTGAAATTACCGAGCTGGTTGATTTGTGTTTACGGAAACTATTCATTTAATAAATATGATATAATTTATGCTACAAGGGTACAGACAGACTTGAGAATTTTCCTATTTATGTCATCTATGGCAGCAGACTGGAAGTTTTCCTATTTATAATGTCACTGGTATTAGGATATAGCTTTTGTGGAATCTGTTAATTTTTCTATCATTATTGTTGTTACAATTTTGAGGGAGAATCTATGAAAAAGTCATCGATGAATTTGCTTTTCATAATAGAATAGAACTCGCCGATACTTGATGAAAATCCATATTGAAATACAGTTTATTGTATGATTTTCACTATAAAGTGTTTTACAAAAACCGCGACACGTGTTTCACTATACAATAGCTTTCTCAAGTGTTAATAATAAGTTACTTCTATATAACTATTTTATACTCTAACATATTACCTACTTGTATGCCTACTTTCTAATGAATGAATCTACCTGTAGAGGGCAGGTATAAATTCGTTAACCATATGAATAAATTAAATTTCCGAAAGTACCGTAATTATAGCTAACTTTTCTTAGCTGGAAATAAACAGATTCAATAATGACGAATTATTCAGTTCAATTTGATAGTTCATAAGATATTTTCAGATATTTTAAATTTGTTTATTTCCATACTCTCCAACAAGTTCAGTTTCAAACCTTTCTTCTGGAAATGGACGGGCTTGAATTCATAGCTGAACTCATGTCCCTCTGTGACTAAATTAGTGGCATATGTGGAATTCATTTTTCCATTCTGGAAAGTATTTCTGTGTTCCTTTGTGTAAGCTTTGAACGTTCTTCCAGTTTGACCTATATGAATCATCGGACATGACCCACAAGATAATTATACACTTCCAATTTTTCTGAAACTGAACTTTTATCTCTGTTATTCTTGATGTTCAAACGTGAGTTGATGGTTTTGAGAGCAATAGTTACACCTTTGTTTTGCGGAAAATTTGAAATATTCTGTAGTGGGTTGGCCTAAGTAGGTTAAGATTCTATAATTTTCATCCTCATCTCTTCGAAATGGGCGAATTTCCTTGGCTGTATAACTTTTTTGATAATAGAGAATGTATTAGACTGTTATCGTAATCAATGTTGACGGCTATTTGTTTTATTATGTTCTGTTCTTTATTGAAATTCGCACCTGACAAAGGAACATTTATCAGTCTGTGGATCATACTGTTGAATGCTGCTTCGATAAAGAACTGAACAATATAAAACACCGCTATATTTTTTTGGATGCTGAAATTTGGTATGCAGATTCGTTTTATGTTATAGATCTTTAATAAGGAAGGATTTTCAAATATTCATACTGTAGCCTGGGGATGGAAGGGGCGCGTTTACATATGGAAATCACCTTTTTATCATTGTTTCTCCGGACCGCTATACTTTCAAAGTCTGAAATTTAGTACGTAGATTTGTTTTAAGTTGTAGATGTACAAAAGGAAAGGATTTTTGAATATTCCAACTGGGGCACCCCCTTGGTGATGAAAAATGAGCGTTCACATATGAAAGTTTCCTTTCCATCACTGTTTCTCCATGCCCTCAAATTTCCGGTGGATGAATTTATATTTAGTATCAGCATTATACCGGTACGGAGCCGGTGTGGAACGCTAGTAAGACATATTGTACCGTAAGACCGCCAGAAGCCAAAAGTTCTGAACCGCATCAATACAAATGGTAACAATGCCGAAGTGAAGGTGGTTTATCGCATGTAGAATATTTATGAACTACCCACACTTCGTGATATAGCATCAGTAGAGCAATAAGGTATATCTGACCCATTTCAAGGTCACGCGGCGTCGGAGATTGGAGATGGTATTTGTTTCGAAGCAGTACGTGTCATGAAGTTGATGTGAGTAGAAAAGAGACATTTGCGACGTAATCGATGCGGGGAAGGATAGAATGAGTATCGGAGAGATTCAATTCTCAGATTAGAGCGTGGTGAAGTTATAAAAATAATAAATGTATATGAAAATGGTCGAAGCATGAAAGTGGTATAACAATAATGATGAATGAAAAATCAGATTAAATAAAAAACATGGCGGCGATGCAACGGGCATTTAGTGGAGTATTTGTCTCAAAATATATCATTAAAAAAAACTTGGTGGTGGGAATGTGTACAAGGTGCGGCATAGTACATCATTTGAGAAAAATACATGACAATTCAACGAGGACTTTTACGTTTTAACGTGCGACCCCAATATGTACATGGTGTCTCAAAATACATCATTCAAGAAAAAAAAACATGATGTCAACGTGTACAAGGTATGGCAAAAATAAGGTTTAAAGGGAGTGTAGCGTTTCAACGTGCGAGCCCAATGATAAACGTATATAAATATTCAAAAGTGTCTGAGTTACGTGTTGTGGAGTTGACGTTTGACGATGGGGCAATGGGGAAGCGAAGTATTTAGCAATAACATATAATACAGATGGCACGCGCAAACATGTCAGAAGGACAGTAAGCTCCCATTTATTAGTAAATAATGGCCGTGTGGCGTGCAGCACATCAAATTAAAGGGAAATTAGTAAAAATATATTTACAATGAAGAAAATACATAAATTATGCATAACCGATGGGAGGCGTGTAGGTAACACCACCGTATTGGGAGATACATTTTTGGGAAAAAATGGGTATGTTGATAATATTCAGCGATACCGGTTTTGAAATTGAGCATGGATAGTAAAGAATACGGCAGGACAAAAAATGTGTGGTAATGGGACGACGATGACTAGGAGGGTCTATCATTTCAACGTTCGATCCAACATGTCAGAAGGTCATTAGGCCGTATTTTTGTCAACCAAGTGAGCATCATCAGGAGAAGATGACCAAGGAGGCCACGTGTGGATAAATATAGTAGAAAAAATTATATAGTGCCGTTTGAGAAAAAAAATGTGGTAACGAAGATCTAGCGTTTCAACGTGCGATCCCATTATCTACTGAGAAACGTTTACAGTGTGACTTATTTGAAGCGTAATAGCATTTTATCATTTATGGTGTTTCGCTAACCAAGTTGGCTTTGATCATCGATTTAACTCGAGAAAAAACAATGACCGCCTGTCGTTTGTCACTTATGATCTCTCGACGCGTGTTTGAAACTTGCATCAAAAATTTCGCAAAAATATAACGCGTTGAAAAGGTAATTTTGAGCACTTCAACCGCATCGAAACATCGCATTTTTATGGATGCGTGACAGAAAGGCAGACTTGTGATATCATTCCCATGTAAAAGATAGGAACCCAGAATCGAAATTTCTTTAGACCTAGAAAAAAATTTAATTTCATAAGACATTTAGAGTGTAATTGAGAGTAAAAGTCTCCATAAAATGAACTTCACGAAAAATTATACGTTACTACAGTTATTCGAACATTCTTGGTAACGATACGAGATAGTGACTGAAATAAGGTTACTATATGAACACAAATAGTATAGATTATAATTGAGAACAATGAAATGACGAAAAATTTGAAAATGAAAACTTATACAAGAAAAGTTGACGAAAATATGCAATAACGAAAAATTATATACAAGGGTTTATAGCAATGAATAAACAGCGTGTTAAAAGATACAAGGTTGGTGAAACACACCTCATTGGTGAAACACACCTCACATACAAAGAATATTTTAGGAATGAAACAAAAGTGTTTGTCCGCCAATTTGAACGTGTGGGCGATAGGAAGTGAAAATCGATCATCCAGCCTTGCGGTTCGAACCACTGGTTCACACAGTGGTCGATTGAATGAGTGCAGCAAACCACTCACGTCAACTCACCGGTTCCCACATCGGTTGGTTGAGTGAGTGGCGCAAATCACCCACGTCAACCCACCAGTGAGATGATTCATTGTTTCATTTAGTGGCATCTTTTTTTCTCAAATAGTATTGCTCTTTTCATTGAATAGTCCGCAAGAACGGTGCTCCCTCAATTAATAGAGATGATTCATTAATTCGTATAATGACACGATGAGTTTGTCAATTTGAATTTTGTTAAATATAGGAATGGGTGAGAGCATAGGAAGGATAAATACTAAGACTAAAAAATCTCAGATGTTTGTTAACATAACAGAGAAAAATCACAGGGTGTCTTAAAATACAATGTTTAGGAAAAAATACATGACAGTTTTACAAAGGTTCCAACGTGCGATCTCAATCACGAACGTACACCGGGTGTGTGCGATCCCAATTAGGAACTTATACAGGATGCCTCAAAATAGATCGTTTAAGAAAAACATTAGGAGTCTCTTTGGAATTTATTATTTTTCAGAGATACAGAGATATGTTTGGCTACTGTCACCTCACACACAATTTCACTGGAGAGCATGAAAATAAAAACATTTATATTCAACGAATTCAGAGTAGTCAACATTGTTTAGTAATGAACGGTTTAATATGAAATGTATTTTATTTGATAATATAATGCGTATCAAAATTTTCGCCAAAATGTAACGCATTGAAATGTTCATTTTGAGCATTTCAACTGCATCGAAAAAAATGCATTTTCCAAAGACCCATTTTCTTCAGAAACCCATATGATTTGCATTGTAACGTGTCACAAAAAATAGTGCTAAATTGTTACGATAATCGCTCCAAAAAATTCATCAAAAATATGATGTCATCAGGAATATGATGTCACACAAAGTTAAGTTTCTCAAAAAATGTATTTAAAACATTTTCATGTACTGAATGTATGGATAAACTTTGTGCCCAGTGGGTTAATTATACAAATTCGATACTGACATCATATGTCTTAAGTACATTATTTATGTGTTTATATATTTATAAACACATATTAATGTGATTATTTAAAGTTTGTCTTGTTCATGTGAATGACTTAAAATGAAACATCATCTCCTTCTTTCAAGATGTTTCTGATTGCATAATGATACAATTTTTTTGTGTTGTTACATACACATTTATTGATTACGTCATTTATTAATAAATAGATGTAATTTTTTTCAGGAGTTCTTTGAGCTGGTGCANGTAGTATTTGAGGGATTGTATTTTCAAGCGAAGTAACGAATTCATTCACATTAGTGTGAGGGGGTCTATACATTCCTCCTCCTCTGCCCAAACGATCCTCACGTACCATTCCGTAACCCTGTATATTAACAATGTGCTGTGAAATATTTGGCGGAAGCCATGTTTCTGTTATAAATATCAAATAAAAATTGTATTTACCGTATAATCTCTTTCAAATGGTCGAACCCATCAAACAGCGATCTAACATTCAGAGTTGCTATTTTGAGATTCATAACTAAGAGTACTTCGAACAAAAAAGAGAGCGAAAAAAATGCTACCTAATTACGCATATGATAGAGTCCGATATGCTGATGTCTTTGATGCACTTTTCACTTTATAATTCACTTCATTTGATTTAAAACGGATGAAATATTCGAGGAGACCCGCTAGTAACTACTCATTCGTCGCCATTTTCTCCAGAATCATGTTGAATTCGTTTTAGTGCAAGTTTGGCCAGCGTGAGAATTAGTTTAAGACATCTATTGCCAATCAACAAGCTGAATTCTTCGAAATGATGTCTGATCCTTCTTCTATCATCAATTCTGTGTTACCAATAAATGAGCACACCCTGATTGTTAACTGGGAATTCAGAAGTGAAAGTTAAATTGTCTTTCAACTTTGAGAGAGAGGCACGACTGGGCGGCTGTTTTACAGATTTTGTGGAACAGTCGAGCATGCATCATTGGATCTGTCGCGAAAGGCGGTCCAGCGGCTAACGGGGCATGGGAACTTCCCGGGATACCTGGCACGAATTAACCTGGGCCCAGAGATCCCTGCCCTTGTGACTATAGAGCCGGAAACGACATATCACGTGATTGATAGATGCTAGGGGATAGGATTGGATGGCGAGAGTGGAAGGAAATGATGGAAAGGGTGGATGGTGAAATGATACTGAGGGATACAAACGGAAAAAAGAACGAATGGATACGATTCGCAAATGAATAGGCAGCTAGCATATCGAGGGATGAAAGGGAAGGATAGGGGTGAGCTGCCAAGACACAGGCATAAAAAAAAGGAGACGCTGGCCATTATGTCTGTTCTATAATTTCTTGGATATTCTGGGATATAACTCAATAATTCTTCTGCGTGGCTCTGGTGAAGCAGATAAAGAAATTATTACCAACAGGAGAGAATACCTGAAGAAGCTTGCCCTTGAACTGGTCAGACCGCAGTTGATGAGTCGTTTGGAAACTCCAACTTTGAGGCGCGAACTCCGCGAAACCATACGCAGAGTACTCAAGATAACTGCTTCAGAAGAAGTACCTACTAAAACACCAGCAACAGTGGGTAGGTGTGCTCTTTGTCCCAGAAGCGAAGATCGAAAATCAAGAGTAAGCTGTGCAGTGTGCAAAAAGTTCATTTGTTTACAATATCAAAAAAAAATTGCTCGATTAGTGCCGAATGAATAAATCATGATGTATTTGCATTAAAAGTGATTTTAAAGGCTTAGTTTCAGTTGTTATTCTCTTATAGTGAATATATTTTTCCTTTGTAAAAAATACGACCTGTTTTATTTGGGGTACGCCAGTACCCCTGTGTAGCAGATGCGTGTTCTGCAATAAGTGTAGCATTCCAGGGTTGAAGCAGTTGTGTTACTTTTGTCAGCAGTTTCGAAAATATAATCAGTTATTTTCAAGAGAGCAATTGTACAGCTGTGTTTTTTACGAAATCCTGAATGATTGATTGGTAAAATATTGAAGGAATTTAAATAGCATTTGATTTGAAAACTTATTATTTTTTGAAGTAGGTAGCAGGCTTATGGGGAGCAGATTGTCAAGAGTATTTGAATTAGATATTTTAGTAAGAGCCAGTATTTTAGAAATCTTCCACATTTCAGGAAATATATTATTTTGCAAATATGAATTTATTATATAAGTGAGATATGTTAGTATTATAGGACAGCAAAGAAGTAGCAGATCTATATTAATTTCATCTGAACCTATGACTCTTATTTTCATTTCTGAAATACATTTGTAAACAATATTTTCTGTTACCGGCTCAAAAGAAAATGGGTTTTCTATTACGCTGATTCGTCCCTGCTTATGACCGGCGTTATGCGTCGGTGGTGCGGAGGGGGGAGTTCAGAGGGGTAGGGGTTCCCTTGACAGTGGTGGCGTTTGACAGAGGTAAGATGCCAGTTAAACGGCCTTTGGGCCAGGACAACGTAGGCAATGGCATTATTCATGTCTTTCGACTGTTAATATGTTTAGATAAAAGGAATATGACATTCCCACAGAATGGTTATATGACCGATGAATTAGCAGGTTACGGCCCTGGCTCACATATAACGGAATTTTCATCCGCAAGCCTCGAGATTTTGAAGTCGTTTGCAAGGCAAAAGGCAATGGGTGAACTACGATGCCTTACAACACAATAAAATCAACTATTCTGAACCCTGGACCCCTTATTGAAATTTTAACCAAACAAATAAGACGTTCCAAATAACACAAGGGCATTACCGTTGATCTCCCCCTTATGTATAAAACATCAATTTCTGCCTGGGAACACCTCCATGCCATAGGGTCTCAATACATAAAAATCTAAAGAAACAAATTACAAAGGATCACACAATCAGCCATTTTCATGGTTGAAACGAAAAATCCGCTGTTTTCACAGCTCTGTTACGAAATGGTTGTATATTTCGAAAGATGAACCGTGTACTGATTTCGAATGAATCAACAATCATCTATTCTAATAAAAAAAGTCTCATTTGACAAAGTGATGTAGTGTTTCCATTAATTTGGAAAACGATCTTTGTGCTGTTAAAACATTGAAACGAATGGAAAATTGTTCTGCTTTTTGCATGGTCTAATGAGAATTATCACTCCACAAATATTTACAGTTTTATGTAGTTAAGGTAAGCAACTGAAAGGGTAAGGTTTTCACTCAAAAAAGCAACATATCATAACCTTAGATTTTATATGCCTTTTATCCTTCCTATGCCTTCACCCATTCCTATAATTACCAAAATTCAAATTGACAAACTCATCGTGTCATTATACGAATTAATGGATCATCTCTATTAATTGAGGGATGACCGTTCGTGCGTTCTATTAATGAAAAGAGTAATACTATTTAAAAAAAAAGATGCCACTAAATGAAACAATGAATCATCTCACTGGTGGGTTGACGTGAGTGGTTTGCTCCACTCACTCAATTGACCGATGTGTGAACCGGTGGGTTGACGTGAGTGATATGCTCCACCTACTCAATCGACCGCTACGTGAACCGGTGGTTTGAACCGCAAGGCCGGACAGTAGATGAACAAAGCGGAGTCTATGTAGGAAATGACTATGTCGCTATTAGAGAGTACAATTCAAATGTACTTATGAGAACAATAATATTAGTTGTATAGGGTGTTGTTTCAAAACACATCAATTAAATGTTGTACAGGGTGTGTAGCTACAAAGAAAAAAACATGGCTACCTGCGTTAAAGAAAAAAACTTGACTACCATCGCGGTATACATGTTGTTTGCAGCGTTTTAAAGATAAAAAAACATGGCTGCCAACGTTAGAAAAAAAACATGACTGCTATGGAGGTATACAAGGTGCGTTTGAGCGTTGAAGAAAGTTGCTATGGAGGTATACAGGGTGTGCAGCGTTAAAGAAAAAAACATGGCGACCAGCGTTAAAGAAAAAAACATGACTTCCAACATAAGAGAAGAAAACATGACTGCTATGGAGATATACAGGGTGTGCACAGCGTTGAAGAAAAAAAAATGGCTGCTAACGTAACATAACGATGATTTGTTTGAAGGTGGTTGACAATGTTTTGTGGTGTATTTCATCAGTTCGGACTTCCATTGTTTAATATAATATAAATTGATTTGA
>NW_019293923.1:21327-34735 GCF_000500325.1 Leptinotarsa decemlineata
CGATCCCATTGGCAGTTCCTCATCTTGCGTAAAAAATTCGTCCTTAAGTTGGAAGTAGCAGTTTCGTACACAGCATCCTAGTAATTCCATGTTATTTGTTTTAATAAAATTGTTATTTTCGAATAATCTTTTTAATTTTTTTTTCAGGGATTTCAAATCAATTTATATTATGTTAGACAATGGAAGTCCGAACTGATGAAATATATACGATTCATCGAAAAATAAACAATTCTGGTTCATAAATATTGAGATAGAAGAAAACTAATAGTGAATTCGTATTGCCCATGTGGAGCAGAGTGCGAATATACAACAAAATGGACATTTCCGCTTTTCACTTCCGGTCGTCCGATTTCGATAATTTTGACATCAATGGATTCATCTCAATGTCAAGAAACATATTTAGGCATTTTCAGAACTGTAAGAGGAATAGGAGGCTAACTTTCTTATTAGTGAAGATACGAGGGGAATGTGGATACTCTAACCTCACAATTTTTACTGAAGAACATGAAAATGAAAAGCATAGGTATGTAGCATGCATTTCATTCATTTCGATAGTATATTATAAAACCATTCATACAAAATATCAACAGTATTGAGACTGCAGTTGAATGGGCTTCCTTTGGAATGATGCTTTCAGAGCGTGCAGCGTTGTCAAATATTCGATAGGGGTGGGGCATGTCAAAGAAAACACGCGACATTAGGGAGGAGGGTAATATTATTGTATGAAAGTATGTTAAGGGCAATGAGCGAATTAAATAGCCAGTAATAAAATGTCATTTGAAGGATACAGCCGGAAAGTTGAACAGTTTCGGAAAAGTGTTCAATCATTGAAGAAAGATATTCAAGACAGAGTGCTCGATCGAAAAGTACCTCAAACGAGATATCCACTGCGAATAATTCAACCTCACAACGTAGAAAATTCCACCGGTAATGTTGAAAATAACTGTTGTGCTATTAACTGCAATGATAAATAACGTTTTGTATGTAAACGTACTAAAGGGTATGGAATTCATGGCAATATGTGTAAAGAACAATAATTTCGATCATGAATGTAATAGAACACAATGGAAATTAATGAGTTCAATATTTGTCGATGACAATCAGTTGTCAGGTTTTGTAAGCGAAGTTCCAAAGAATACACCTGTCAAATATAAACTGAGGCTGATATTCCAAGATCTTCGAGAAATAGATACGGAAACAGTTGTTTCAGAACATGCGAGGCTTAATAAGTCACAAATGGAATTACCCCTTTATAAAATCTTCATTATAGTATCAATAATATTAGCATGTATACTGATTAGTTCACGAATATTCACGAATTTTCGTTTTATTTCAAGTCGAAGAAAATATATAAAACAGTTATGCATAATTAATGTTATCACGTTTTATTGATAAAGCCAGAAACAAGAAATTTGCAATAAGCTGAAACAGGTAATATGCGATAAGCTAACTGGCATTGAGTGGAGGAGGAAATATGATAAGTAAACAGGATGTATGCTAACGGGTTTTCTGTTATCTGCATGACAACGGTTATTTATTCCATGTCAAATATTCTCAAATGTTCTTTTGTTATCACGCCAGAGCAATAAAACGAGTTGCGACGAACGATAAGCTTTAGTTTTCGATTGACTTAACAGCAGTAAAGATGGTCTTGTTGCATTTGTGTGTGTGTGAATCATCTCCAATAATCAAAGTACAATAGTTTTTTTCAAAATATATGCATAATCATGTTTTTCATTGTCGAAACTCGGTGAACCGAATTCAAATGAGCAGTTTTCGAAATTTTTGTTCAAAATTTTGCGCTTTCGGTGTTTGTGTAAACAATGAAAGTCTATTTTCCATAGATAACCAATTCGTTTCCTCAAGTTTATATGAAATTCTGTGATATTTTCTAATACCATATATATTCCTAAGACATGATTTTTGGAGTCTTTCAATTTTAAAAATGTATCTTTTATCCAGGCATGAACGGTACACATCACAATATGTAAAATGACTCAACACAAGCGCATTTGTTGATTTTATTTTCAAACTTTTTGATAATAAATGATGATGAGGATAAAGCATTTTCAAACTCATGTTACTTCTGTGAACACATTTTACGACATGTTTTATAAACCTTAAATTCACGTCCATTTCGATACCTAAATCTTTTGCCACGTTCGTAGGGCATATTACTGTGTCCCCATTAGTACCAAAAAGAAGCAGATTAGTTTTGTTTGAATTGATTTTGAGGTTATGAGCTTGAGATGCTGAAATAAAACGAGCTAGATCTTCATTCAATTTTCGAATGAAGCATTAGGGTTAAATGATAGATATAATTGTGTGTCATATGTGGATTACAATGTCTTAAAACAGAAACTAGATCACAAGTATATACGCAAAATAATAAGGGTCCAAGTATAGATCCCTGACGCACTCTAAATTTAATAAATTCACTGCCTGATTTTCCCTTCGAAGTTTCTACAAACAGCGAACGATTTTTAAAATAGCTTTTGATTGACCCGATGAAGTTCAAAATAGCAAATAAAATTGGATAACTAATGGTATCAAAAGCCTTGGAGAAGTCTATAAGTATTAACCCTGGAATACTACTTGGGGTACACTTGTACCCCAACACTTTTGAAATCTGGCGCTAAACGGAAGTGGGCAGGGCAATGACCGCCGACTTCTCATTAGTTTCAGTATGCGGCAAGTCAGTTCGCATGTGACAATTGAGATATGCGCAGTGTTTCTTCTTTTTGTGATACGTGTTATTTGGGGTTGGTGTGTACCCCAATGTAGCAGAGTGAGATAATTTTAGCGATAGATTCTATAAGAGTGAGTATCTGTTTCATTGTTTGTTTGTTTTGTACTACTTTGAAACTATTGCAGTTTATTTTGTTATAGTTACTATATATAGTAAAACCAATAATGATTGAGAGTAAAGCGCGTTGTCATATCTGAATTTTACGTTACCGTTTATAGCAGAATCAAAATATAGTAAGCAGTAGAGTTGTAGGTTGTGGCAAATTATAGATAATACACAATACTAGTACGATTAAAAGGTATCATTTATGACAAAGATCAGTAATGAGCTTGTAATGAGTAATACTTATACATTTCCTGATTACTGATCAGTTAAAATTCATTATTTTCTGTATAGTGTTAGNCAGAAAAATCCTTAAGGTGTTCTGAGAGCGGTGCCTGTGCGAAAGTAGCGATTCATGTTGGATTTTAATCGCTGGAGATTAAATCCATTTGGAAAAACGTGATCAGGAAGTTTATTACACTGTCAGAAGACAGTGTAGTATGTCGCCTTTGTTTGGAAAATTATGAAACAGTAGAGCGCATACTTTGTGCCTGCCCCGCTGGGGACTGAATCAAGTTCGGCAGAAACATACTCTTACTAACTGATCTGAAAGACCATTAACCATACAAACTAATCGGCTTCGTTAACCCTGGAATGCTACTTGGGGTACACTTGTACCCCAACAATTTTGAAATCTGGCGCTAAATGGAAGTTTGCAGGACAACGACCGCCGTCTTCTCATCAGTTTCAGTATGCGGCAAGTCAGTTCGCATGCGACAATTGAGATATGCGCAGTGTTTCTTGTTTTCGTAATACGTGTACCCCAATGTAGCAAAGTGAGATAATTTTAGCGATAAATTTCGTAAGAGTGAGTATCTGTTTCATTGTTTGTTTGTATTGTACTAATTTGAAAGTATTGCCGTTTATTTTTTAAAGTTACTGTATAGATATTTTTTCTTAGGATACCCAAATAATGGCTGATCAGAAAAAGTTTTTCGAACTTACAAAATCTGAAGACATAGAGGAAATTCATCGCATTCTCTACAAGTCGAATAAGAGTTTTTCGGATGACGAGGAAGATGCCGTTATACTTGATTTTAGAAAGGAACCCGAAGAGGACAATATATGTGACAATAACTCCAATCCCACACCTTCTGCCACACCAGATCAGACTCAGGATACCTCGCCATCTGATGCGAACTCGGACGATGACAATATACCATTGGCAGAAATACAGGCGACTAACATAGATATGGTGAAAATTTTATCAGTTCCTACGAAACTAAGGGGTAAAAATGGGTTTATGTGGTCAGGGAAGAAAGGCACAATTCATCGTACACCAAAGAGAAATATTGTCTTGCATTTACCTGGAAACAAACACGAGGCAAAACATATAAAATCGGGAACTGAAGCTTGGAAAGTATGTTTCACAAAAGAAAATCTAGATAATATCACACAATATACTAACAACGAAGTGCAAGTTCAACGATTGAAATATGGAAATAGAAACCATGAGATAGATGCTGACGGAGATGATGATACGCCAGTAGGTAAGAGACCCTCTTGGACCAAGGATACAAACAGTGTTGAAGTCAAAGCACTTTTTGGACTATTTTATTATGCCGGTGTTATGAAAATGTCCGGAGTATTTACGAAGGAACTGTTTGATAAAGACACAGGAATACCTATATTTCGTGCCACCATGCCCGAGGCACGTTTCAGGTTTTTGGTAAACTGCCTCCGCATTGACGATAAAGAGACCAGAGCTCAGAGAAAAGAAATCGACAAACTTGCAGCTTTTCGAGAGGTATTTGAGAGGTCAATCAACAAAATGAAGGAGCTATATGTTCCCTCGGAATATATAACAATTGATGAACAATTGGTTGGTTTTAGAGGCCGATGCCATTTCAAAATGTACATCCTTTCAAAGACTGATCAGTATGGAATCAAAATTGTGATGTCCTGTGATGCCAAAACCGCTTTTGCCCTTGATGCTGAAATTTATATAGAAAAAGGTTTCACACCAAATGATGTTCCTGTCGTTCAGTATTACTGTAATGAACTAATCTATTATTTTCAAGGAACAAATAGAAGTTTAACCTTGGATAAGTGGTTTATTTCTGTTGAGACTGCAAAACAACTTCAGGGGAAAAAAGTGACCGTTGTTGGTACTATGCGGAAAAATTAAAAAAAATCCTGAGTCGTTTTTGAAACACAATAAGAGGAGAACGAATTTAGCTATGTTTTGCTACAGTGGACACCTGACACTGTTATCAAACTGCCCACCTCTGAAGGCTAAGAAAAAAACTGAAATTATGCTTTCGACAATGCACGAAAAAGGTGATGAGCCATAAATGACCAGAAATTATTCAATTTTATAATGCTACGAAAGGAGAAGTCGATACTTTAGACCAACTGTGTCACACTTATTTTACTGGTAGAAAGACACGTCGCTGGCCATTATGTCTGTTCTATAATTTCTTGGATATTCTGGGATATAACTCAATAATTCTTCTGCGTGGCTCTGGTGAAGCAGATAAAGAAATGATTACCAACAGGAGAGAATACCTGAAGGAGCTTGCCCTTGAACTGGTCAGACCGCAGTTGATGAGTCGTTTGGAAACTCCAACTTTGAGGCGCGAACTCCGCGAAACCATACGCAGAGTACTCAAGATAACTGCTTCAGAAGAAGTACCTACTAAAACACCAGCAACAGTGGGTAGGTGTGCTCTTTGTCCCAGAAGCGAAGATCGAAAATCAAGAGTAAGCTGTGCAGTGTGCAAAAAGTTCATTTGTTTACAATATCAAAAAAAAATTGCTCGATTAGTGCCGAATGAATAAATCATGATGTATTTGCATTAAAAGTGATTTTAAAGGCTTAGTTTCAGTTTTTAATTTATAGCAGATTCAGAGAACCCGATGAAGTTCAAAATTGCAAATAAAATTGGATAACTAATAGTATCAAAAGCTTTGGAGAAGTCTATAAGTATCAAAGCAGTCGTGTTACCTTTGTCAGCAGCTTCGAAAATATCATCAGTTATTTTCGAGAGAGCAGTTGTACAGCTGTGTTCTTTACGAAATCCTGAGTGGTTGGTTGGTAAAATATTAAAGGAATTTAAATTACATTTGATTTGAAAACTCATTATTGTTTCCGATACTTTTGAATAAGTTGGTAGCAGGCTTATGGGGCGTAGATCGTATTTGTATAAGATATTTTAGGAAGAGTCTGTATTTCAGAAATCTTCCACATTTCAGGAAATATATTATTTTGCAAACATGAATTTATTATATTAGTGAGATATGGTAAAGTATTTATAAGACAGCAAAGAAAAAGCATATCTATTTCAATTCCATCTGAATCTATGGCTCTGGTTTTTATTTCTAAAATATAATTGTAAACAATATTTTCTCTTACCGGTTGAAAGCGAAATTTGTCAAAAGATATATTATTTTTCAAATTACTGTTATAATAATTTAATAACTCATTACTAGGTACAAAATGTTGGTCAGAATTACTTAAAAAATATTTATTGATTTCAATAGGATCATTAAGTCTTTATGGCAAGTTATTTTTTTACGAGAGTATACATTAAGATCAAGTTTATTCCATAATAGTTCACTAGTATGGTTATCACATATAACCAGATTGAAATATGCTTTTTACTCATTTCTTATCATGATATTGGTTTGGTTTCCTAGTAATTTATAATAGTTCCAATCAGTAACGTACTTATCTTTTTTAATTTTCTAAGAGCTTTATCCCTTAGACCTATTAACAGTTTCACATCGTCAGAGAGCCATGTTTGTTGAACCTTCCTTACTTTTACTTTTTTTACTGGCACAACAGTATCAAATGTGAGTAGCATCAAATCAGTAAAATATTCTTGTCATTAACATTCTGATTCGCTAAAAATTTATATATGCAAAAAACTGTTCCTCATTTCTATAATTTTCATGTTGAATTGCACCGAAAACTAAATTATGATTAGAAATGTGAGATGTGTCCTGAGTGCTATAGTGATTAACTATTGCTTCATTGGATACTATCATAAAGTCAAGTAAAGTTGAAGTAACAATAATTATTCTTATTGGCGTATTAATTAATTGTTTTTTAAATTGAAGCTATCAATGCAGTCTAGAAAAGGTTTTGTATTATTTTTAGCAAGAAACAAGAGATCAATATTAATGTCGCCTCCACATATTATTTTATCAGAGTCAGGAACGATTTCTGATAAAGTTAACTCTAAAATATTGAACCGGACTACTTCGAATTTCCGTTTGGAGCGTTCAGCAAGCACCCATTTGCCGTAAAAAGTTAAAACTGATGTTTTCAACTGGAAGTTCAACTAGCGTTTCCTAATATGATTGATAACCAGTCCGTGCAAATCTTATTAATGAATCATCTGGAAATGGAACTGTTAAAAGTGATGATCAACTGTATTGCCAAACATGCGCCAAACTAACAGACTATTATGAGAAAACAAGTATATTTGACGCACCAGTCAATCTACTAATAACACTGATGATCTTCAAATATGATTCAACCGCTCACTGAAGCACCAAACTCTTACGAAGGTTCGAAATAGATGCAACTCTTCAATCTAGCAGACCACTATTATAATCTTCATGCAGTCATTTTTCACTGTGGTCATTATTACGCATTGGTCAAAGACGAAACGAACTGGTTTCAAGTTTGACGATAGTCAAATTCAGACATCTGGCGATGTCTTGAATTTACTGGAGCCTCTGGAGATACCCTATATTTTGTTTTATGAAAGAGAGGACATTGGCAGATCAAGATCTTCAGATGATGTTGTGCTACAGGTTTCTCCGTTTCTTCCATCAGCTGAAAAAACAAATGCGCCACTGGAATCAATGAAGTCGCCCCGGAGCGCTAATTAATTTTTGTTGTTTCATAATTTCATGATATGTATTAAATTTGAATATGTTGAATTTTGAAATTATGTATATAAACAAAAATGCCCATTTGTTTGATATGCAGACGAATGGACTAATGTAGAAAATTTCAAAAACATAAAGCGTTCAGTGTGGGCTACTTCTTAAAGTGTTCCTGGGAAGACAGTCTTTCTCATGTCAATAGTCTTCGAGGCGAAGTATGCATACAATAGTTTACCGATAAAATGGCTGGCATTGCCAAATTTATTGAGTCGAGAATTAAAAACATCGAACTAATGATATGTGATCCCAATACTGTCAAAGGTAGTATTTGCCATATTTGCGGAAAACCTTTTTCAAAGCAGGGCATCATCGTCAGGCACCATGACCATTTCACGGGAGCGTTTCGGGGGTGGAACATCAGGCTTGTTTTATCGTTCAAGAAGATTTTTACCGTATCCATTACATTCCACAATCTTTCCGGATATGATACTCATTTTATTATAAGGAATGTAACGAGAAGAGGAAGTGTGAGCATACTTCCCATCAACAAAGAGAAATATATTTAATTTTCACAGTTCGATAGACAGACAGACAGACAGACAGAATTTATCTAATCATGTTATGCATACAATAAATACATTAAAAGATAATATACAAATATCATTGATCATTTGAAATAACATCTAACTGCTAGGTAGAATAAAATATTGGTGCTACAGAACATCACATAGCAACATATATATAGAAAAGTAATATTATGTGAGTTGATCTTTAACTGTAAGTACTATTCATATAATCCTGTGTTGAGTAAAAACAGTTTTTTAAAAGGAATGTTTTAACTTTCCTCTTGAATGATGGAGTACTGAGCTGAGTGAGATCAACTGGTAAATGGTTGTACAACTTGAGGTCCAGTGAATTTCGTGTAGACATTTCTAGTTTATTCAGCGGTTGTCTCAGTTTATCTGCGTTTCTAGTGGGATGATTATGATAGTCTGATTGGGTGGAGAATATACTTTTCTTTTCATGGATCTCTAACAAAGTGTTTAAAATGAATATACAAGGCAAAGGCAGAACTTTGTAAAAGATGAAGATAGGTTGACATGGTTCGTTGAATGAAGCTCCTGCTATTATTCTAAGTGCTTTTTTTGCATACGAAAAATCTTTTGAGCATGAGAAGATTGTCCCCATAAGAGAGTTCCATACATCAAATGGGAGTGAAATAGTGAGTAATACGCAGTTAGTAATGTATTGGTACTTATAAATCTTTTCAGCTGGCGAAGAAGGTAGCTGAGTTGACAATTTTTTGCATAGAAAGTCAATATGATTTTCCCATTTAAGTGAGTCATCAATGATTATACCTAATCATTTTACGTGCTTCTGTGTGGTTAACCTATCATTTGAAGATATAACTATTTGCTGAGTTTTTCCCCTATTTAATTTCAAATTATTGGAAGTAAACCAGTTTTCAGCCTTTTCTTCAATTTCATTGGTCTTGTCGAGTAGTTTACTCATGTCGGAGTTAGAGTGAATCATTGTTGTATCATCAGCAAAACAGATGACTGTGCTAGGTAGTAGGCTTTGAAAAATATCATTCACATATATTACAAAAAGTATAGGTCCAAGGATTGACCCCTGAGGTATGCCATGGGAAACTACTTCCTCTACAGATAATTCCCCGTTTGTGCAGACGGCTTGTTTCCTTCTAGCCAGTCTCGATGAATTAGTTTTCACACTGAATGTTGAAAATTTGAAAATATTACGAAAATAATTTCCAGAATTGGACGATTAAAAATTGGAGCTTCTCACTAACAAAGGCGTATTTTCATACTATTATGTGAATGATGTGAAAAAATTTCTCGACACTGAGTTACCAACCAAGGAAACATTCTTATAATGAACTCAACGATTGTGAAATTGATGATGAAAAGTAATTAGTGTGAAGTTATCCATAAATTTTCATCCACAACTTCCGATGTAGAGACAACCTATGATGGGATAGAACTACATTATTGCGCAGTGTTGCCAAGTCTCTAAGAGTTCTACTTGCAAAAGAACTTCAATATAAAAAATCTTGCTACATAATTTCAAAATATGAGCTCATCAATTCTTACTAGTTTTCTGAATGTTTCGGCCGTTACTCGATGAAGATCCATAGTAATTTCAAAAACTACACCTCACAATTTGTTCTCCACAAACTTTATTTGAAAAATATATCACATGATTCGCTAGCACAGTAGCTTTCTCAAGTGATTTGAATACTTCAAGTTGTTCTTACATTAATATTTATATACTACCGGTAACCATAATTGAGACTACCTCTAAAAAATTACCTAAACCTCTACCTAAGGTACCTGTTCAATTATGATCACCTGAAGCATATTACCTTACATCTACATGAATAATAATTTTTTCTAGGTTTTTAAGAAAACAAGTTCAATAATGGTGATCTATTCAATTCTAGTTGGTCATTCATTAGAATGTTTGAATTTTTAAGTTTATTAATTTCCATTGCTTCCAAATGATTCAGTTTCAAACCTTTATTTTCTATGTGCAAAATTTGAAATCTTCTTTAAAGATGATTTGAATAAGTTGAATTTGTTTTCTTATTTACATAGCTCGTATGATGGTCATGTGGAATTGGCCCCGGTGGTAGTGCGCCCGACTGAACGATCGGAAGACCGTGGGTTCGATTCCCGCCTCGACCAGATATTTTTCTCAAGAGAATTTATCTGGTTGAAGCTGGAATGATTCTGCAACCGTGATAGGAATCACACGTTAAAAGGTAAGACCTCGTTAGTCCTTAGCTCGTATAAGTTTCTCAACTTCTGAGAGTTGTCGTTCGTATGGGGGCGACAGCTGATTAACGGAAAAACAGATTCTAAACAGATTTTTTTAAACAGATTTGGATTCGATTACTAAATGTTCTGCCCGTTTGACTGTGCTAACGAAAACTGTTGTGATATATTTTTCAAATGAAGTTTGTGGAGATCAAATCGTGAGGTTTAGTTTTTGAAATTTTCACTAGAGTGAAAAAACTGATTTCATGAAAAGTCCGTATAAATTGAAATAACTGATGATACTATGATTGGTGGATACTTTATTCACGAGTGTTTCTCTGTTTTTTCTCGACATCTAATGCAAAATAATAATCAATATATACAAAGTTGACAGAACAAAAATATGTTTAAAATCACAAATTTGTAGAGAACACGATTTCATGAAAAGTCCGTATAAATTGAAATAACTGATGATACTATGATAGGTGGACACTTTATTCACGAGTGTTTCTCTGTTTTTTCTCGACATCTAATGCAAAATTATAATCAATATATACAAAGTTGACAGAACAAAAATATGTTTAAAAACACAAATTTGTAAAGAACACTTTTTGAATGGATAGTGAATAATAAAAATTAATTTTTCGTCAGCAATCTTGATTATCTATTTTACCGTACATCAGCAGAACAATGGTTTTTGGCAGTCTTTGTAATGAACAGTGAAATATAACAGTTTCATCTTCAAAAAATTTAGTTACATCAGTGATTAGTGAACCTATTGTATACATCACTCTAGGTGAGTTCAAGTTTGCACAAAGCCATAGGTTTATGGATGAAAACACCATATTCACCGAGTACGGAACAAAACACTAACAGTTTTTATGCTGACTGTCCATGTTGAATTCTAAAGCGGTACATATACTATTGATAATCTATAATTGAACGTCGAACGTGACTTTGTTTAGAAATGAGTGGATACAACAAGAATTTATTCGAACAACTCAAGCAATTCATACGAGAAGAAAATGGACGACAGACACAATTGATTACTCAAAACCTCAAGTCAGGAAGTGAAAGCTTTAAAAGCTGAAGTAACAGAATTGAAGCAAGTGATTACGAATCAGAATAAAAAAATTGAATCCCTTGAGCATACGAATGAAACAATAAAAAGAAAAGTTGATTCCTTGGATAGAACGATCAGAAAAAATAATATTGTGATTTTTCGGTTGAAAGTGTCTAAAGACGAAAATATTGTTGAATGTATAGTGAAACAACTCAATAACTTACTAGGCACATCTCGGACAAAATACTGAAAACCCTACCATTCTTTTGGAATTTTTATCTTTCCTTACAAAGCAGGAGGTGCTCAGAAGATGTAACAACTTGAAGGGAACTAAGGTTAGTATTGTAGATGACCTATCAAAATCAGACCAAGAAACAAAAAAATTGCTGTTGAAACACCAAAAGAGAGTCAGAAGTAAAGGTTACAACGCATACATCAAAGAATCTAAACTGATAGTAAACAATGAGGAATATACACTCGATTACTTGGAAAGTAATTATAACTCTATTTTGACGTCAGAAGTCAGTAGTGGTGAAACAGAAAGAGAAACGAAAAGTGCCCCCTCAACGCCAAATATCAACAACAGCTTCGAATATTCTATATCCGAGGAACCCCCCCAGAAAAACGAGAAACAGTCAGGAAAAGAAGGGCAACAAAAAGGACCAGTAACACGCAGACAGAAAACAAACTCCATAAATTCAACTCCACTGAACGCTCGTTTATTTTGAAATTATTTAATGGTGAAATTNAAAAATTTTAATTGAAAATGTTAAAATAAAAATAATTTCTGTATACCGCCCACTATCGACCTGTATAGATGATTTTGTTGAAAAACTAAGAGTATATTTGAATCAAAAAGGTCCCGATGATTTTGAACTGTAAATCATAGTGGGAGATATCAACATAAACCTCATAAATCTCCCGGAATATATTCAATAAAAGCTGAGACATTGCAAAAGGTCGCAAGAGAAATAGCTCCACTCCTATGTCATTTGATAAACAAAATAATAATAGAAGGATTATGTCCGTCACAATTCAAAATTGCTAGTATAAAGCCCATTCATAAAAAGGGAGACAAAAATGGTCCATCAAATTACAGACCAATATCATTGATATCAAAATTTGCTAAGATATTAGAAAAAATATTGAAAACCAGACTTGAGTGTTACTTCGCGCAAATTGATACCCGTTCTGCCAAACAATTTGGCTTTCGAAATGATAAATCGACTCAGGATGCTATTTTCTACCTAACAAGACAAATGTATGATGCACTTGATAAAGGAGGGGTGTCAGTTTGTTTGTTTCTCGACCTTGCTGAGGCGTTCGACCCTGTCGATCATTCCCAGTTTTTGGAAGCCTTGGACAGTATTGGCATCCGAAGAAATGCCAGCCAGAAGAAATGCCAGACAGCTATTCTTTCAGAAAACTTTGATACATCAATATAAAAATAAAGATAGCCTAATTTAAGTATCGCATTCCTATCATACAAGAGCAAACGTAAACAAAAACTCAACTATACCTATATCCTATAAAACTATTGGACAAAGATGTCACTCTTACCTTGGACAAAGACTTTTCAACACCTTGAGTTCAGAACTCAACACAAATCCCCTTTTTTACATTCAAAAAGAATCTAAAGAAATACATCAAGGGAGTAGATCGAATGAAAATACACGATCTTATTGATATGAGAAATTCCCACCAATCATAACAGGAAATATATATGTTATATGAAAATATACAATGGCTCATTATCCAGAACTACGTCGTATTAATGGCGCAGTTATAGAAGAACCTTGAAATCAGCAAAGACTCAGCATTTCCTGTTTACCAGTCTAGAAATAGAACACAAAGGACTTCCAGTGGGAATTACCTATA